>WHYT01014109.1:0-35029 GCA_009806455.1 Tetrax tetrax
TCTTTTTTTAAAAAATAATTTTATCAGTGTTGCTAATTTGAACATTTTGTTACAAAAGCATTTTGATTGGAGCTCTAATAGTATGTATAATCATACCCATTCTGCTAACGGTTTTCTGAAACATTTAAATTAAGAAGCCTGAGGATGTTGGTTTGGGTATGTTTCTATTTTTCTTCTGAAGTGGTAGGTCTGTTAGGGAAATCTTTCTAGTGTCTCTTTATGAAACATCTACACCAAGGCTTTTAAGAGGGCTTGGGTTTTTTTGGGTGGAGTGGAGGAATCTTGACAGTAAGCGTGCAGAGTATAAGCTTTCCATCCTGATGCTTCAGCTCTGTTCTGTCTCCTCTTCCCCAAAGGATTAACCTGAAAGCAAGCCAGTGCACTATCAGTGTCTTGGTTCCCCTCTTTCCTAAAAAGCTCACATCGCTTGTGACCAAGCAAAATGTGGAAAATCCATATTGATGTCACGCAGGCCTCCCTTCCTATAGGAGTCCTCTGATTCTCTCCTTGTCCTTCCTGCAACCTGTTGCTCAGTCCTATGGTCCTCCCATCCTGTTGTGCTTAAAAGTCTTGATTTCTGAGCTCACCCCCAGCACTGCTCCGAGTCTCCCAGCAGAACTCCCAGCTGAACTGATCTCTGAGCCTTCCTGGAGACACCAGGAAGCTCTTTGTCCATAGTGATGGAGAGCAGTGATGACTGTGTTGTTTTGCTCTTGTCCTCAACTACTGCTGAGGGAGCATCTGCTGGGTACCAGGACAGGACAGCTGCTGCATAGGAAGGGTTCTGCAGCAAGATTTTTAAATAATTAAATTTGGTTCAGAATGGTCTGTGGAGAGGAGCTGACTGCTGGCAGGCTACTTGCTCTCTGGAGGCCAGCAGCAACCCCCAGCCACCATTTATTACTTCCTGCAGGGAAGGGAAGTTTTATGTTGTTGCAAGGGAGGAGAAAAGAAGGAGGTGTTTTATATTAATAAAATGCTGATTCTTAGTTCCTGTGTTCCTGCACAGTTCAAGTGTCAGAGTAAACATCTCAGACACAGCTGTTCTGAACAGTATGTACGGATGGATTTCAGGGATGAGAAAAGGAGATGGTTTGGGTTTGTGCTCAAGCTTTTGTGTTTGGGTCTCTGCTTGATCCATCTCCATGCTTCTCAGCAGGGTCGTCTTAGTTGAAAGTAAGAATATTCTTACTATCTTATTTTGAAGGACTTGGTTTTGATAACTGTTATGTATGTGTGCATGAGAGCTTACAAAAGCAAAGCTAGCGCTGGTTGCAGTTTAATTTTGGTTCACTCAAATAATTGTTTTATAATAATCTTACAAAAAAGCACATCAGGTTCTGAACAAGATTAGGGCTCCAGAGTGTGCTTACACAGTGAATAAATGAAAGCAAGGAGTAGCCTTGACTCGGTGTTCAGCTCAAACGCAGCTGGTAGAAGCAGCAGCAGCAGGAAGCCGGTCTGTCCGAGGTCAGCCCACCTTCCAGCACCCTTGCAGCTATTCCACAACACATTGTCTCCAGCTGTGCCGGAACAGACTGCCAGGCCACTGCTGCCGAAGCTCTTCTTAAGGGGTACTTTCAGAGTTGTTATTGACAAGTGGATTTTATGAAAACTATAGTCTTTATCAAGTGTGCATGTGGGGAGTTTTTTGTGTATTTTTTAAGACTTATTGCCTCCCGCACTTCTGAAGAGGAGAGCAGATCATAACTTTGTCCTGACTTACTCTGAAGATTTTAATATTGGACATCCAGCTGCTTTCTTTTTACCTTCTTATCTATCAGCTGAGCTGCAAGCATCTTGGTAATTTTTGGCCAGCCGTAGGACTTTCAGAGCTATTTAACTCTGGGGAGATTACTATCCTTTGTTCCCAAGCTTCCAATTTTAAAATACAAGTAAGAGATAAGTATGGAGTGTAAGTATGGAATGAATGCAGTACTTAACGCAATAAATGACACTAAAATATTTCTTCGTATATTGTTTGTCTGAGTATATATAGAGAGACACTATTGATAATACAAAGAATAAGAAATGCCAAATACTTGGAAGATATTCTTACTGTTAATTTGGCGAGTAGCTTTTATTTGTGTACATATTACCAGTCTTATTCGTAAGCTGTGGATGCAGCTGTAAGAAGAACCAAAAGTTACAAGCAGCGGGAAAGCTTTTATTCGTATTGAACTTTTGTTTTTCCTGTATCCAGCCCCTAGATCATAGCTCACATCGGTTTGTTAGTAGGATAAACCCTCCAGTTTCTCTGTTAGAGAGAATGTCACATCCAGACTTACTCTTTAGTCTTAAATTCAGTGCTGTTGCTTTAGAATAGACCAACCAGTTGCTGAATGCTAAGACTCATATTCCCAATCAGGTGTTCAGGCTTTTGGTCTTAAGGTGGTTCTGCATTTAAGCTAATAAATCTTGTCAGTTCTGACCTGTATCTGCACTTTCAACATACTCCGCCTGGTACAGTAATATCTCTGATTTGATTGATGTGCTAGCCAGCCACTGTTCCCAGTGGCTGGATAAAACTGCCTAGAGTAACCCAACTCCTTCTTTCTTGCTTACATAGTCCTAGGAAGCTCTGTTCTCTTAACACTGACTAGTTCAAACTATGCATTTTTACATTGTGCCTGTCAGGCATAAGATGCAATGTAAAAAAAAGCATGTGAATTAACATGGTTTTTTGTTTGATTTTGGAGCAATGTTCATAAGGAATTAATTGGATGTAGCAGAATTGGATGCTAAGAAGTAGAGAATATAGAAGCTCTTGGTTAACTCGGTTCTAAATTTCCTAGTTTAATGCTGGATTTCCTCTGCTATGTTCTGGCAAGACTTTTTGACATGATGCACTAGTTTGTTCCAGTTGTCACTTCTGATGCCTTCTCTGTCTCCCAACACGCACCCCTTGGCTCTCTTTGGCAGTTAAGTAGCTGTTCAGTATAACTGGGGGATTAGCTGGCGAGTGGCAGGGACAGAATAGGTGTGTTTTTTTTTTTTTCTTTTTTCCCTTTAGTCCCTCCTCCTCTGTTCTAGCAATTTTATTTTTTTTTTCTCCTGGCTATTTTTCAGTACTCCTGTGTCTCACTTGTGGAATTAGAGCAAGAAACTGGAAGGCAGTATTTCCTCCTCACTGCTTGGTGCACCCTTTGCCCTGAGGTGTATCTGAACTGTCAGGCACGCGTAGCTGTCTGCAGGCATGCCTCGGGCTTACCTGGGCCTGTGCTCTCATCTGCAGCTGTGCAGCCCTCCTACAGTTCCCCTTTGCAGACATTTGCTAGAAAGCAGTTCTGTGGGGGCTGCTGTGCATGTGCTGACCCCAACATGGGTCTGAGCACCATGTCTTGCTTGTTGTCCCCAAATGTTCCTTCCCCTTGCATTGTATGTGTTAAAGATTCCGCTTCTGGAAGTGGAAACCTGGTACTACAGCTGCCATCTCAGCTGAACAGAGCTTTAACACCAGCTTTTCGGGTCTCCAGCCTTGCTGGGGGGGGCTCTAGTTTACCGTTCACCTTACTGGGGATAGCTGGTTTGTGTTGTGCAAACCTGCACTTGATTACCCATGGTCTGCAAAGCAAATACTTGTAATCTGCACAGCTCTTGTGTTTTTTTAAAAAGACTGTCAAAATGCCAATGCGACACTTAGCAGCTCAGTGTTTCCTTGGAGTTCTGTGCTTCTTCCAGTGTCTGAGTGAATGTTCTCCCTGCTTTCCAAGGGCACCCTCCCTTTGCAGTCAGGCTTTTCCTCTTAGATGTGCTGTCTTGCTTAGTTTCGGAGGCCAGTCTCCTTTGACCAGGGCTGTGTCGGTCATCAGGTTGACAAATGGTGAGAAATTGTTCTTTTGTATATTTTGTTATATTATATATATACACTTATATACTTTTATATTTGTTATATTTTATTATTATCATTAATATGTATTATTATTATTATCTTTTCCTTTGCTGTCCTAGTAAATTATCTTTGTCTTAACCCACGAGTTTTCCTTTCTTCCTGATTCTCTCCTCTATCCCTCAGTGAGGGGGAGGATGAGCGAGCTACTCAGTGGTACTTGGTTGCTGACTGCAGTTAAACCATGAGACAAGAATAACTGAAGTAAGATGGATAATCCAGCTCAATTTCAAAATTACTTGTAACTTTAAACCTTATACTTTAAAAAATGGGAGCGAGGAGGGGCTTCCAGCCGCAATAATACAGTGTTGCATTAATGTGTTTAGAAAGAAAACAAGATTTTGATTCTATTAGTGTCTCAGCCAGTGAGATAACATCTCACTTGGGGAGGAAGGCCCAAAAGAAAAGTTTGATTACTGACCAGAGCATCCTGATTTGGAGAGTTCATTTGTGAATGGCTGTTGGAAGACTGTTGACTGAAAGAGGTCCTTGCAAAGTGAAGGTGGGGTGGTGCAGCTCTTTACAACTTTTCCCATCAGTGGAAGGTCAGGATGGAGTAGTTATCCATATGACTCTCCTTCAGTAGGTATGGGTGGGCACTGTGGTTCTTGTGTGGCTCTGGGCAAATCACTGAATGTTTCGGTTCAACATCAAAAATTCTAGAAAGAAAAAAATAATATCAGAAGAGCAAAATATCAGAAAATACCTTATGGGATGGAATAAGAGACAGAGGCAAACTCTTCTTTGTGGTATACAATGACAAGACATGAGCTGATGGGCACAAAACTGAAATACAGGAAATACTGTTCAAATATAAAAAAAAATCTTGTCTGTTGTGAAGAGTGGTCAAAGACTGGTACAGGTTGCTCAGAGCGGTTGTGGAGTCTCCATCCTTAGAGATATTCAAAACCCAACTGGGCATGGCCTGCTCAAGGCAACCCCCCTTTGAGCAGAGGGGATGGACCTGATGGTCTCCAGATCCCTTCCAGCCTCAATAACTCAGATTCTGTGATTGTTTTTCCCAATATGTCTACCCCGTTGCCCAGACTGTTTTAAGCCTTTTAAGTTTCCAAAAGAAATTGCACAGAAAAATATCCTCTTATTTCTAACACTTCTTTAAGCAACTTTTATTCCCTCAGTATAAAGATAGTGGTTCAAGATAAGCAGCAGAGCAAGTATTAGGTAGTTGAATGATGTCACTCCTGGCATGTGTTAGGTTATTGAGTCTTACTGAAACCAGTGTTGTCAATATTTAGGCTTGAATTTTAGATGTTTAGTTGTCTAATTAATCTGTTTGTATCTTAGAGCAAGAGGTATTTTGTGTGGGAGCACACCTACACTAGTTGCTAAGTACTTGTGCCAATTCTTATTTAATATCTAGCATCATTAAGATTCATGATTGTGCCATCTGTTCTTTTCTTCATCACCTGTCATATGAGTGGTCATATGAGTATGTACTCAAACTGTGTCACAAAATATTCTAAGAAGATGTTAAAGAGGAAATATGGGAAAAGATACTGCGTATCTAGGCTCTGTAATGAGTGTATTATCTGCATGACAGTTTTGATGTTAATGGAGTATTGCATAATCCCATGGCACAATGCTTGAAGAAAATAATGCGTATGCACTATGTGAGAGATGCAAAGAAACTTGTGCTGAAGCTATTAGAAAATCAGTGCTCTCACTAACGCTTAAACAATATTTTTGCTGTTTTATAACAGTCTGCCCTTCTGTATGGTGCCCTAGGCCAGGCTGATGTGAATCATGATGTAGGTTCCCCATGCATTACAGTGGGACTTTTTCTGAGAATGTTCGAAATAGCTGATTCAGGCAGGAGGAAAGTCTGTTTTACCCAACACCAAGCTAAAGTAGTAGTATGATGTAAAGAGTTTGTAAGATCTAAAGAATTTAAATGCATTTACTCTGGTGAATAAAATAGTTTTTTTCCAGGCTTAGTACGACCCATTTGGATCACTGAGAGGAAGAAGTATGAGGTTTGGTAATGGCAGATCCTACAAAGCCTGGAGGTGCAAGTGCTCAGTGTAGGTCAGATTATCTTGCCAAAAATCAGTCACCTACCTATAGGTCTAACTAATCCTTTGTATAAAGCCTTTAAAATGGCGAAATCCTAAAATCTTTTCTTGGGCTACCTTTAAGGTGTGACAATTCTTACTGTGATTTGGAATAAATATTTGTTAGGTTTGAGGGTAGTTACTTCTGTTGCTCAGGAGAGACTTAATACATTTGTCAGGGAGGAGAGTATCTTTTTTTAAAAATTATGTAAAATTTCACACATGACTTTTTTGGTGAGATGGTGTGATTTTTGAACATTTCTCTCAGCAAGACATTGCTCTTGAACACTAAACTTTTGATCAATGCTATTTTTCTGTTTTCCTCACCTGCCTCCCTCCTGCAAAAATGGTACGGTAAGTATCACATAGGCTCCTCCTGCTACCTTTTATCCTTTATGTTTGTCCTGAAACACACCTATGGAAGGAGGTAAAGGGGAAACAAAGACTTTTGTTAGGCCATGAAGGGCAAGAACTTACTGAGGCACTAAGGCCTGAGCGTATATTGTTAAAGCTGACAAGTGTAGAAAATTGCTTGGAACCTTCTGAAAAATACTTTTAAAATTATGTTTTCTAAAGTGAATCTGATACAGTTATGGCTCTTTAGCTTTTAAAGCTGGACTGATCAGAGCTTTTCCAACTTTCAATTCTAGTGATATTATAATTTAAATGAATTGGGTTTTATGTTTCCTCTGCTAAGTTTTATTGATACAATTGTCTTTTTATCCTTGCTTACAAATATTTTTTGAGCTCTTTGTAGAAGAGTTCTTGGAATTCTTACAGTCTGTCTTTAGACTCTTCCCAGATTGCTGTGTTCTGGACTCAAATACTTCTATAGTCGAGTTGCTGGACATGAAGATGAGTAGTAAGCTGAGAAAATTATGGCATCTAATTTCCGGACTTGGCTTTTAATTATAAATAGGTGCTGAGCCAGGGATATGGTTGTGATTTGAAGTATAATAATCAGTCTTTTGGTTATTCTTTATGAAGGGTTGTTGAAAGAGTATTCAGAGCCCCGGAATTATCTTTTTCTAGACTGACACGGCTTGATCAAAAGGAGGAAAAATTAGCTGTGTGTATAGCATTAGCATAGCATGAAAAAAAAACATACACCTTATTAAAAACAATATTGTTCAAATGGAATTTTCTTGTGACTCCTCAGTTTGAATGAGGATCTTGTATTGTGGCTTCAATGTTTTCTGTGTAACCTTCAGAGTTTTTTTTTCTATGCAAAGTGGTGTAGAATGGTATTAAAGTGATATTCTGGAATGGTCTGGTTTTAAAGTGAGTTTGATGATGTTTAAGTTGCATTATAATGGAGTGGTTGAGTTGTTGTTTAGTAATACGGTTAACTAATCGCTTTCCTTTTCTTCCTTATTTTAGCAGCTGAAGGTTCTAAAATACAAGACAAGAAAGTAACTTCAGGACAAAGCAACACCGGAACTAAACCAGGTAAGCCATACCACGCGCTTCATATTACAAGGCTATTTCCTCAATGGTGTATGAGAAACAACTCCGATGTCAGCTCCTTGTCAGCCCAGTGACTGGTTTGTACTGTTAGACTCTTCTCTGTCCCCAAGCTGGGTACTTTTGGCCTATCTCCCCAGAGAGAAGAAATTCCAGTCCTGTCTGTGTTGGGATCACACCTTGCATGCTTTGCCAGGCAGCGCTGGGTCCAGCACAAAGCACAGCATTCATGGCTGCTCTCAATCAGAAGAAGGGCAATGGGAAAAAGAGGAGAGAATGGAGATAACATTACTCACTTCCACAACAAAACCAGAACTCCTGACATTGGACAGAGTTCAGTATCCACTTTACTCTGCAGTAGTTCAGTCCCAGTTTTAATTTCTCAGGGGCGTGTCCTAGCTGCTCCTGTTCCCTTCATCTATGCTGGTGTGTGGAAAGGAACGTAAAATTCCTGGGGCTGGAGAGAAGGGAGGGCACAGGCATGTGTGCAGGGTTTAGCTCTGCACCCAGCTGTGAGAGTCTATGTTGAAGAGAGAGTTCCTTGAGAGCTGGTGGTTTGTTTTTTGTCTGTTTGAACATTGTTATTGTTGTTGGTTTTTTAGACTGCATGTGAATTCTGTGTCAAACAGTGTTTTAGTTAAAAACCAAACCAAAGAGTTTGCAGCAGGAGTGACAGCTGTCATTATAAACAATGTCATTATTGTCTGGAAGATGTCTACAGGCTGAACAAATGCGAAGAGTCCAAGGCAACTCTGAATGTGTGCGTAGCAGCACAAAGGGAGCTAGAAAAAGGGAAGAGAGTTTGAGATTCAAGCAATGTATCTTTTCAACAAATGCTGTGGCTTACATTTCTTTTTCCCTGCAGCACTCCTGTGAACTACCATACAAACTAGCTGCTCTTTTCCACTTGATATCCCTTTTAGTTTCTTTAGTACAAGAAATTAGCACCCTGGGAGTCAAGGGCAGGAGAGAAGCAGCTGTTTGTCAGAAGAGATTGAGAGGATTATAGATGGAAATGAAGAATAGTAGTAGTCTGACTTTTGAAGTCACACTGAGTACAGCTGATAGTTACCTGAGCCACAGAAACTGGACATATGTAGTAAGTACATATGACAGTTACTAATTTAGTAAAATTACAACCTAATTTCTACAAATGTCAACTGTCCTTAAGAGTTCAGTGAGTATTAATTATGTAGAAGATTTGAAAAGCTTGTATTTTCCTTTTGTTAATCTAATTAGGGACCAAAAAGGATTGACATTTCAGTGCTGAATTTCTGCAAAACACTGTTCATGGCTTCTAACCTCTTTTAAATGAATAGTAAATTCTTAAAAATAATTTTGAACTAACAGTAATAATTTTTGTTGTAAGTTTACCAAAAATACTGTTTTCATATGTAGTTGAGGCTTAATTTCCAGCAATAGGTACAAAATTAATTTCCCATTTATAGAACTATGGTTTATTTAATCTCCAAGCGTTGCTTTCAGACATAATATTAAGCATTTGT
This sequence comes from Tetrax tetrax, assembly GCA_009806455.1. NCBI lineage: Eukaryota > Metazoa > Chordata > Aves > Otidiformes > Otididae > Tetrax > Tetrax tetrax. The sequence goes on from WHYT01014109.1 coordinate 8,931, forward strand.
GTGTTATGTAAGTGTAGTGAAATAGGTTGCTGAGTGTGAGTTCACACACATTGCATCATCACCAGACTGCAGCTTCTACAGCAGCATGGAGTCTTCTCTGCAAGGCTTTGCATATGCCCAGTTATCAATGATTTCTGTAAGAATCAAGGAATTCTTGCAGGATTTGTTGCAAATGACGTGTTTCCCGTCTCCTTATGCAGCAACTTAAAGCTATTACCTGCTGACAGCTACAAGTGAGGGAGAGTACAAAGTACCTTGTGTATTTGTCCTGGTATTTCCACTGCATAAGAAGAAATGTCCGTCCCCCAGGTATTTGCCTGGCAGGTGCAGAGACATGAGAAATAGAATGGGGAGCAGGCCCAGTGAACTTTCTTGTTTTGCCACAGTTTGAAGCTATTGAAGCTATGTACTGGGGGTGTCAGCAGATGAACTGGATTCAGAATGCAATTGCTGGAGCTTGGGCTTGTAGCCAAACTGTGAAGGATCATTTTCAAGGCATAGAGAAGATATTTTAGTTAACAGTATAAGATTTGCACCAGTAATATATGCTGTAGCTTCTATCAGAGCAAAGGCTAATGCTGGTTTGCCACAAAGGTGTTATCCCCATCTTTGTGCCAACATTGATTTAGTTCTTTGTGCTCCCAAATGTATGCAGCATAGCTTGTTACTGAAGACATCCTTACACTCTGCATAGCCTGCAACTTAATGTGAATTCTCTAGGATTGCTCTAACATCCTGGGGTGTTGAGAGAGGAGCTGTGTGTGAACACGATCAGGTTTGTGATACAGAAAAAATAATTGGATATCTTCAAAAAGAATGACAGAGGGCAGCTTTAAAAATTTATTTTATTCCTTCCATTGCTTATAACTAGGAATTCTTAAGGGAGGCCTTTTCAGTTTGCCTGTCCATGTAACCCTCCTGCCTCTTTGAAGAATTGCTGCTTTTCCCTGATAGAGAAATCATTCCTGTCAAGAAAGGAAAAAAAAGCCCTGGAGTGAGAATAGTACATTCTGAAAGAAGCAGGATTTTATGTTATTCCCCAGTGTCTCGTCATTCTCTGTCAACTCAATGTTATATTGACTTTGCTGACAGCCCTTGAAGAGAATCCTTGTTTTCCAGGGGAATTCATATTGAGTGTGCATTATTGCACTAGCACTAATTACTCATGCTACAGAAATCCGTGTTTTGTGAATCTCGTGTGCCAGCCACAAGAGAGAAGGAATATTATTACCCTTTTGACCTGTGTCTGCATACTGAAGAGATTCGATGCGAGTCAGCACACTTCTTAACATCAGCCAGATGTTAATTTACACCATACACTGGGCAAATCTATGCAATGGCATGGCTAGGCATTGTTTCATAAATGGCAGCACTGTGTGCTATTCAACCAGCATTAAAGATTTGATCTGTAACTGGGTGATGGATTACCTTTGTCTTTGCTGGTGGCTTGTTCACTTGTTGCACCTTTCATGTGGGCTATCATGTTTGAATGCTCTTCATCCTACCAATTATGCAATGAGTTTTCTCCTTGTAGCTCTTACTTTGCATCACTATTAACGCCGTTAATTGGGACCGTAGTCTCTGACCGTTGTTGAAATTATAATTTTTCGCTGATGAAAGTTCAGGAATAATTAAACTGAAGCTAGTACTCAGTGAATGTTTTAATCCAAGAAATTCTGTCATCCTGATGCAAAAACTTCTATTAGAGTATGAAATACACATTGCTGATCTTTCTGTCTAATTCAAATAACTATTCAAAATTGTCTAGCACATCCTCACTTAAGGGTTTTGGTTTTGCCAATATCTTTAACCCTCATTTTAGTGACCCTTTGTATTGTTTTACTAGTAGCTTTTTTCCTAGGTATGCAGCCGATACACAAATAGGCTGACTTTACACGTTTTTACAAATTGCTTACTTGTGTATTCACACTGAATAGTGAAAAGGATCTGTTGTCCTGTTTTTATGTGCACTTCCATGGTGATAGTATTCTAGATAGTTCTTTATCTTAAAATATGTAAAAACTGAGTTCCTCTCAATGCTAAAATAAGTCAGACCATCTCTTTATACCCAGAAATATTTTTTATTTTTCTGTTTTTCGTTTTGTTTTTTTTTTTTGTTTACTTGTGTTTTTATTCAAAGCAGACTTTTTCAGTGCTAGTGAAAAAGCATAAAATGCACAGCTTTCCAAGTTTAACAGAACAGGCTAAAGATGAGTAGGAAATTAATTTTGGCAGCATGCTGAGATGAATTGGTAATATGGATTTTGTTTCCTTTTTGTCTGGAACAGCTCCACTGCTGAGGCTGGAAGTAGGATGCTAGCTGTTGAGCATTTTGTTGCTTTCCAGAGAACTGACTGAGCAAGTGATGTTTTTCTAACCAAGCCTGAATTTTCGTAGTCAAGCCTGGGCTCTGACACAGAATTTCCATATTATTAGTAGTAGTCTTATTGCTGTGATCCAAATAGCCAGTTGCAGATATTTTTAAAGAAATTGTGTAGCTAACTTTCAACCTACAAGGGTGATTAAGGAAACTATTCTCTTACTTTACTGGTATTATACCAGTCCATGCATGTGATGCCCTGTCTTAACGTGTTCACCAGAGCTTTTAACACATACGCACACAAACATCTGTGGAGATCAGTATCATGCTGTCTTCAGAAGCTCAACCAGAACTACGCAGTGTTTTGATCCAGCGTGTTTTGCTTGGGTACTGAGCTTCTTCAGCCCTGTGAAATAGGGATTATTGGGTTTTTGAGGCAGTAGCCGTGGGTAGAGGGTGCTGCCTTATAATAGGAGTTCCTATGGATCCATTTTGGAGAGAGGTTGTGGGAGAATAGACAGTATTTTGTCAGAATGCTCTGAAGCAAGTGAGTTGTTATAGGCTTGGAAACAAAACAAAAATTCTTCCTGCTTTTCACAGGCAGTGGTCTTCCTTGGAATTCAGAGATACAACTTAGTCTATTCTTTGGGAGTGTTTTACATCTTGATAATTAAAATACTTTTTTTTTTTTTTAAATTTTTCCATCTTTTTCAGAAGATGGATTTCTAGAAATGTGATCTATTTTGAAAGTTGAATAGCTAGATTTGTTTAATGATCATTTCCCTAAAAGCTCGTTTATGGTACTATTTGATTTTATGCTGTGTGCCTAATATTTTCCCCCTCTCTCCATTTGCAGATCATCCAACGATACTAAAGGTCGATGACAGGCAACGGCTTGCTAGAGAACGGAGAGAAGAACGAGAAAAACAGCTAGGTAAGGCCTACTGTTTTGTTTTGTTTTGTGTTTTTTTTACAGACTATCATCTGCATGCAATGGTTTCGCCCGTTTGCTTTTAGGAGTATTCAGCAAACTGATTGTGCTAGATATGCAACAATGCTATTCTAGATACACTATTACATCTTTAAAGTAGATCTTTTAATTCATGCACATCTTGGAATTCATCATTACTGTATGTACCTTTGTGAATCTGAATGAAAAAATAGGTTGATTTCTGAAATTGTGCAACGAAGCCTCACAAATGTAAACGGAATTTTCAAGTTTTAGAGTATTTTACCAGTTAAGATTAGACTTTGTAATATGTTGGATGCATCCTTTATTACCATAGAATTGCAGAATACGTTGCCAATGTATGGTTTGAATTTTTCTACATAAACTTGGATTTTTATCAGGTGAAACCTTTAGTAGGTGTCAAATAAATGTGCTCAGTATCTCATAAAATGTCACCAGTGCATGAGCATGTGTAACACTACTTAAGTGAATAGTGAAGGTGAAGGTTACTTTACAAGTGGCTAGTGATGGGCAGTACACTAAGTGTGGTGGTGGTGGGAGAATTATGGGATTATGTGAAGGCAAATTGATGACTTTCTGAAAACTATTTATATGTTTGGCTACCACAACATTCTGTGGCAACTGGGAGGCTGCAGCACCTTATAACATTGTACTAGCCATGCATGAATCACTAGGATTGTTTGGAGAGGAAAAACAAAACTTTGGGTTTGGCTTGCTTAAGGGGATAATATGACAGGATGTTTGCCGATCCCTAAAAAGCTGCTCCTGGACTTGAGGTTGATGGTATGCATAAGTTTGGTTTCTTCAGGTTCCAGAGCAAATAGAGGTTACTGGCCTGTTTGAATTAATTTGTCATAGATGACACTTTCATGTCTTGAATTTATTCTTTTTTTTCAGGTTCAATCCTTGTGTAGTAAGAACACTTTACTCAGAGAGAGATACTTTCCTTAAGTTTTCTTGAACTTTGATTTTTCTAGCTGTTGATAAATGAATATCTGTTACTGGAAGGACACGACTTCCGTTGAGAAACGTGTGATTGTGTGACATATTTTAAAAGCAACATCAAGCTGTAAGGTCTTTTTAAGTTGACATGGAATCCTTCATCCCTAAATGGTAGAGTTCTGCATGTGTGTATGAGTGTATTGTGTGTTCTTGCATGAAAAATTATTTTGAACTAACAAGAAAATTGAAAGTAGTGTTGTACTTTCATCTCTGTATTTGTCTTCTAACATTATGATTTAGGAGCTGTCTCTTGAGATTTGTGTTTCAGTGCAGTAAAGCAATGATTTTTACAACTGCATGCAAGCTCTGGGGTTTTTTTTTAGTGCAGAACTAGATAATCAGTCACTCATGTCATGTGAACCATAGCAAAGAAATGTCTAAGCTATCTTAAACATCAAGTTGTATAATGCCGTTACATAAATGAACGCTGAAAATTAGAGTTGGATTTTGTTAATACCGGGACATCAGCCATACAACAGTAAAGTAACTGAAGGAAGGAATTTTCTTTTTTATAGAATTAAGTTGGATTTCAACTTAATTCCTCTCCTTTTGATTAAGGAGATCTGTCAAGTTTAGCAAAGGCTTCTTTTTAAGCAAAGATTGAGAATTTCAGTCATACCTCAAGTGAAATTATTCTCCACTGCCAAAAAAAAAAAAAAAGGGCAGTTCTGTAAGTGTAGAGCTGGTAGTATTGTGTAACAATTTCATTTTCTACTTTCAGCAGTTTTGCAGGGGCTCACATTATCTGTCTTTTCATGAAAATGAAGTTGTTTGACCCTTCTGTTGAGATCATGTGGAGTATCAGTTTAATACCGATTACGTTTCTTTATTGGGTAATATTCTGATCTTACAGAACGGTTGATTTGAGACTTTTTTCCCCACTTTTGTTTACTCTCAAGCGTTAATTTTTTTTTGTTGTTTTTCAAGTTCCACTGTGCTGTGATAGATGTTGCTTTCCCTAGTATAATAGGTCAGTATGTGCTCTGTACTCTTGTCTTCATTTAGTGCTGTTTCTCCTAGCACTCTTTCCCGCAGTGCATGAAGTTAACATCTATCCTTCAAAATACAAATATCAGATCTCTCTGTGAGAGACCAATCCTCCTGGGTCGTGCAGGATGGGAATCCCAAGAGAGACGGTGGTAGGTGAGGGTGAGAACTGTCAAATGGGGCTGTTCTTAGAGGACAGAGTGAAGGGAGCTGTCACACTTCTGGCTTCAGCTCATCACTATGATTCCTTCTTCACATGTGTCAAGTTGACTAGCTGTGTTTGGCACTGGAGGCTGTGTGAGGCACACATGTCAGAACTGAGTTGTTTGTGAAGGGAAATGTGATAGATGGCCTGGTCATACTGGAGAAGTTTAATAAAAGCTGCTTCTTTTTCAGTAGGGGGGCTTCACCCTTAACTCTGCCATATTGGTTGTATCTGTACTGGCAAATTAAATAGTGCTGAAGAGTATTCCCTGGTGCTGAAACTCAATTGTTCTTGCTGTTAAATTGTTATGATGGATCCTGGCAAAGTTTTGGCTCCAGCCAACCAGCTGTCTTCTCACAGATGCCCAGACAAGGTTTGGGAATTGGCAAGGGAAGCCCATGGGCTTTTACTCATGTGTTGACTGAGTACTATCGCCATTTTGGAATATAGAAGTTCAGTAGCACAGGTGAAAGTTGTTCCATGCCAGTTGGTCTCTGGGCATGTTGCATTTATTAGCGTAGACCTGGTTCTCCATAACTGGAAAGAAAAATCAAAATGTGTTTTTTCAACAGGGGAAGTTACTGGGATTTTAAAATGGGTTTCATGCTGATAGCCTTACGTAGTAGCTTAGCAAAGAGGAAGAGTTGGGGGTTTCTTGTTTTTACTTCACAATATCTTAGTCCCTGATTCTTCAGAAAACCATTTTGACTCTTTTATCTGTACATGTTTTATCTATGCTAATCCTGCTTGAAGACTGACCTTTTTGTATCACAGTTATGATCCTGACAATGACATATGTCTCAGTTTCTGGCACTGCAAATAAAAGATGGTAATTCTGCCATCTGACTTAACTCTTAATTTAAGGAAATGTGTTACTAATCTGAGTTTTTAGAATATATCTGCGTTTCAGGTTGGCTAAATCCATGAAATTCTTAATACTTACAATGCATGAGCATTAAAATAATATTTTAAAGGTCACATTATGATACATATTCCTCTCCCATTTGAAAGTGATCATTGGCAAAATATCACTTAATAAAAATTACAGATTTTCTTTTTTTGTTAGTGAATTCCTTCTTTTCTTCTCTGGCAGCTGGGAACAGAACTTTATCCAACATTTTCAGTCAGAAGTCTCGCAGAAACTGTGACTCTATGGCCATAGCATAGTAATAATTTTTAGATGTCCTCAGAGTACTTGAGTGTCAGAAGGGTTTATAAGACAAGAAAACAACTTTTAAGGAAGATTAGTTTAAAATTTTTTGTGCTGAATGTCCCTCAGAGCATGATTACTGGGGAAAGGTTGGCTTAGAGAATCTAACATTAACTTCAGCTTTAATTACAGCTCTGAAGTTCACCTTTTAATTCATTCAGTCAGCCATTTCTGTAGCCTGATGGAACGTCCCCATTTTTAGGTACGATTAAAGCATCACTGATCCATTTTTCTGCTAATGCAGCAAGGAGGCGATCACAGTCTCAGACAGTGCAGAGCTGGCAGCGAGGAAAGGTGAAACAGCGGTCAGAGGAGAAAGCCATTGCTGAGGTTGGTGCTGTAAAGTCAGAAAAGATAAAGGCTGGAAAGACTTACAAAGACTGTAAGATCTTTACCCAGGTAAGCTGTCCATCCATGGCAGATGCAAAAGGCAGACTGAGAAAGTATGGTGCTAATGATCTGCTTTTGTGTAGGCAGTAAACCAGAAGAAAAAGGACTAAAGTGAAAAGACAGCAGAAGGGACAGCAAATGAGGAGCTGAGGGGACCTCCCTTGCTTCACGTGCATAAACAGAAAATAGAGGCTTTGAGACTTAATGCACAGCCTAAAACCCCTGCAAAGAATGTCACTCTGTGTGCATGATTGGGGAAAGAAACTACAAAATTATTTCCATAAAAGAAAAGTACATGGTTGCAGTTAACATCTCCCACATTAAATTAGTTAATTCTAGTGTAAAATTGATTGGTTTCAAGTCTTACATGTCTCTTAATATTGGAATGTTTCTTTCTTGATTGACCGTGTTTTCTTTTGCTCCATTATTCACTTCAGAGGTGCCAGAAATATAGTCTTAAATTATGTTGCTTTGTAATCTCATCCAGCATTACTAGCTTGCGAACAAGCAGAAGGTATTAACAGCATGTCCTGGGCTCAATTTCTAAATCTTGTTTTTATGCTCTAATTTTGTGTCCCTGTATCACATGACTGTGTTCAAATTTATAGATTGTACTAAGTAATGAGATAGAACAAGGATCAGGTTGTGACTTTGTGTTTTCCAGCTTTAATTTAAATGTTCCTATGCCATTTAAGCTTTCAACATGCAGGTACTGTTTGAATGACAACCAAGCTTTCTTTGAATGATTCTTGCATGTTGTCAGTCAATGTGTGTTATTACGAGGGAGAAAAGTATCATGAAGTTCTTAAGGTTCAACCCCAAGAAAAAAACCTTTTCAGTCAACCATACCTGTACTGGAGTCCAGCATTGTCTCAGCACCAAGCACGCTTCTTAGCGTAGCTTCTAGAGGAGCCGTCATAAAAGTAGGTATTTTCCCCTTCCACATCCTACAAATCGATTGCTCTTCAAGTTGATTAGACCTTTTAGAGGTCTCTTCCAATTCCTCTGGGTTCGCCTGCTGATTCCTTCTATGAGCAAGGCATTTGATGTATATGTGTCTATGAAACACAGCATGCTGTGCTTCTAGAAGCACAGGTATGTATTCAGAATAGGGCTTAATATCCCTAATTTTTGCCTTAAAGTAGGCTTTTTTTAACCTTTGAGTAAACTTCAGTTTTGACTCTAAAATACAATTTGTTAATTTCTGTCTGGGGTAGCGGGAAAAAAAATGCGAATTCATAAATAAAGACACGAGAATGAAATAAAAAGAGACTTTTTATTTTTCCTGAAGGTATCATCGTGTGTTTAAGGACACTAACTTATGTGACTGTATATACTGACATTGTAGATGGCAAAAACTGAGCCCTTAAGTTCATGTGAAATGTCAGTAGTGCATATAAGAAGCTGTGAAAACAAAGTGGGTATTCTCCTTTGATTTTCTAATAAGAGAAAATGTAGGAATTAGTGATTTTAAAAGAATAAAATTTAAAATCATGAAAGATTATTTCCCTATCTGTGGAAAAAAGTAAAATTCATTAAAATAGATATTACACTTTTTCTCAGAAAACAGAGATATCATAAATCATGCTTTTATGTACTAATTAAATATTTGATCAAAGCATAAAACTAATAGCTTCCTTTTGTTAACAGATGGGTGTATATTTTCTGCTGCTTTTGCCTGTAAATTAAAGGTGATGGAAAGAGGAAGCTTTTATGTTTGTTGGAAATCAGGTCTTTTTGTTTTGTTGTAATTTATTCCAGCGTAACACTTCAGTTTGCCTTGGTTAATCCAGCACTAATGTGTGTTTCTGTTATTGAGCTGTCTTTCCTTATCAAAACCCATGATTTTTATCATCCCTTTTCTGAGGAGCAGAAAGCTCAAGATTAGTGTTCTATCCAGAGGTTTAGCATTCTGATTCTGCAGCTGTGAAATTGTATGTAAAAGTTAACTCTTTTACATACCAAAACATAGAAATGTTTTCAGCCTCTCACAATTTAGTCTTGAAAGTTCAAATATACCGTTTTCATTACTTTTTCTAAACAACATGACAGGCTGTGCATATGGAAGTTACTACAAATAATGCCCCGTGGAGGTCTAGCAATTTATATCGATGACGTAAAGAACAGTCTCCATGTCGTTTTATAGGCAAATTAATATTGCAGTTACATCAGTTTAGAAAGTTGTTGGGTTTTTATTCTTTGCTTTTCTTAATTTCTCAAATCCTTCAGGAAGTGATTTTTCTTTCAGTAGAAAACCAAAGAGCTTTTTCATGCTGGGTTGCCAGTGTAAGCAGATTCCAGGCACAAAAGATCCAGATGATCTGAGGATCTGTGGAAGTCTTTTGACTCACAGCAGTGGCTTATCTCGTTATGATCATTAGAGTCTGTATGTAAGTGACTATTCAGTAGAAGCCACATGCTGCAGCTAGATGAGCTTGTATGGCATACATGCTACTTAGCTCCTTAGGTACTCTTACCTTTTTCAAAGAGAAGAGATGTTTCAAAACTTCAGCAAAATAGTTTGATTGAATTCCAGTTTTGAACAACTACATTGTTTGGGTTACTTAGGGTGTTCAGGCTCTATGTAACAGAGTGTGTGCACTGTGGTTTTGGTTTTTATTTTAATCCATTCATATAGCACTGTCGTGACAGGATGCTGTAAGAGTCTAGAACATTTCCTATGTAAAGGTGGGTCTAACTTAGATGGCAAACGTATGATGTTGCATAAGGGAACAGTCTAGTTCCACTTTTGAATGGTTAGCTAGGGAAGCTAAAGCTTATAACAAAGATGAAATTATGCAAATTTTGAATGCAATAAATGAAATGGAGTCCAGATTTCCTTTTAAGAAGAGGATAGGGAATTATTATGTTTCCCCTCCCCAAGATCCATTTCTGTGGCATCTACAGATAGTCTTAATTTCCAGTCTTTATTATTTGTCTAATTGTTATAGTTTGTGCATGTTAGAATAAAGTAAGTCTGTAAAATCTTTGTTAACGTATTGCAAGCTCTGCATCTATATGTATCAGTGCAGTGCTATCCGCAGAACTGAAACAAATGCTGTAAATATTTCTGTATCAGAAATGAAACATAGCAGTAGACTTGAATAGGAAACAATTCTGAAGATGAAAACTAGCAGGAGAAGCTTCACAGGAAGTAATTATACAGAAAGAACAGAAGGAGAGAGTAATACCATATCCTCCAGCAATGTAATTTAATAGTTATTTAACATTACTGCAGTCTAGCACTAATGAACAATTAGTTGAGGAAAAAGAGGAAAATAAAAACCTAGTGTTGAAATGGGAGAAATGATTAAAAGTATAGTGTTGTTCACAGTGTATTATTTGTTACATTCTGCTCAAATTTGGTTTTATGAAGTAAAATATTTTACCTGTTCAGGCCCATAAACTCAAGCTCTGAGTGTCTCTTTCTTTACTTTTGTGTTGTCAGGAGTAATAGGAATGATTTCCCAGCCTCATTGTGCCTTTTGGGAAACTTCTGTCTTCACACGGGTCCAGTATATAGTAATTGGTTCTGTCAGTGGAGGAGAAAGAATTAATTTTTGGAGAAATTATATCCTAAGCTAGAGTATGACTTGTCAGAGAAACAGGAATTGAGATTGCACAAAACAGAACTGCAGAGGTCTTTGAAGATGAGACAAAAACTTTCGAATTTAATGTGTGTGGAATTAGGCAACGATTGAGTGCTTGGGGCAGAGACTTCCTTAAATCTGTGAAATACAGAGAAGCCATATTCTATAACCTTACTTTTAGGTGTAGGGTGGGTCTAAATTAGTCTGATGTTGTCAAGGTGAAATCAGCTTCTCTGCATGTATTGCATTGACCTGCTCTCGAATTCAGCAAACTATTGAGCCCTGTCTCACTTCAGGAGAGCACAGGCAGGCTGGGTGGCACTGCCCAGCAGTCCCCTTTCTGCCCTGAGGCTTCCTCTGGTTTCAGAACCCCCTGCACTCACTCACAGAATGTCTGCTTACCCATCTGCCCAGGCTGACCAGTCTCCACTAGGACCAGCTGTAGCTAAGAGTGTTGGAAGAGAAAAGGCATGGAACAACCAGATTGTTTCTTTGGTCCATCTGACCTCAGTCCCCTGAGCAACATTGTCAGCATGGGGAGGAAGAGTACAAACTCTGGGCAGAGAGGGGGGCAAGTGCTGCTTCTCCTGGTGTCAGCCAGCACTTTGATTAAAATGGTCATGAAACCTCATCAAAATGGGTAAAAGTTAATACAATTTTTAAATGTGTGTGTTTTGAATAGGGACATCTGAAGTTGTCCTACCCTGTAATAAGAAGTGTTAACTTTCTCTGAAATTTTTATCAAAGATTTAGGACAAAGAAGGAGGTAGCATGAAATATTTGCAGTGCAGAATTAAAAAATTAATTATACTCTTTAGTCTTTTTCCCTTAAAGTGTACACACTTTAGAAATGGCTATTGCCAGTTTTTAGATAGTATTAAAGATAATAAGTATTCTTTACTTCTTTTTTTAAAAAAAAGTAGTTGAAATTAACTGGGTTGCTGCTTTTAGAGAATGTTATCTGAATTTGCTGAAGAAAACAAGATAAATGCACACAGATTAAGTGGAAAGAACAGTACAGTTCACTGATGTGGCTGCCTATCTTGAGCTGACCCTATTCTGCAGTCTGACTGTGCAGAAGCTAATAGGAAGAGCAAGCTTTTGCAAAAATAACTGCCTTTCTGGTGACAGGCTGACAGTGGCTCTGCCAAGGCATTGGTTAGCGAGACTGGACTGTTAAGTAGAAGGCAAAGACAAAAAGGTAGGATGGTACCTCAGAGGTGACATCTTACACTTCAGTTGTTGGAAAATATGTTGTCTTCTCTGGACTTGAGCAATAGAAAGACAGCATCAGGAGGGGTCACATAGTCCCAGGAGAAAGGTAGACCATAGTGAGAGTCATGTCTCTCTCCTTCCATTCTCTTGATGAATTGTTGGCTCCTAAGAAGGGGCAGCAGATACATGTTTCTGGTTTACAAATTAATCTTGCATTTGGAACACCAATTTTGGCTCTATTTTTTTATGTTGTAAGGCTTTAATATTGAAGAAGGAGCCTTTCAGATTTCAGTTGGCCTGGAAGCTGCTTTTTCTGCAGTATTCTGCTGTATTCTGTCTTAGTCTGCAGCTAACATTTCTTCTTCAAGTCACTTAACTCAATTAGCATAGCCAAGTATTTCTATAAATCTTCTGGTGGTTCTTGTGTTCGTATTTCACATTTGTAGGTGTCACTTCTCACACCTATTGTTAGTAATTATCTAAGCAACTGTACTATTCCTTGTTGTTGTAATTCTAGCTATGATTGTTAAATTTCCTGCCAACATCTTGATGAACCTTCACCCATCTTGCCAAGAGGGTGTCTTATGGTTGCTTGTAGCTGCTGAACAAACATTTCTCTGCTTGTTTGCGTACCATAGCAAAGCTAAACATGATTTCTGCATTTCTCAGCAAAGCATTTGACACCTGAAATGCTAGAGAGCTGTTTTCTTAAGGGAGATACTCTACTGTACATGTGAACTGGGCCATTCAGGGTAGAGATTTTTCATGAAACTGCATATACAAGTACATAAGATTTAAAGTGCAATCTAAGTTCTTTATTAGGTGAGGTGGGATTTGTCCGAGTTAGGCAGGAAGGTCCAGAAGAACAGTTTGGTGAAGGTGAGTCCTAGTGTTATAAGAAGCTGTCGCAATGTCTGCATGAACACCTAGAAGCATGTAGGATTTTTTGTTTTGGTATGTGGTTGTGTCAATACAAATAGCTCTCTTAATTGAAGGCTGGAGTTGCTGTTCTAATGTACATGATTATATAACAGGCTTTTTTTTTTTTTTTTTTTTTTTTTCTTTTTTTTTTCTTTTTTTTTGCACAGATTGAATTTTAAAAATGCTGTCTCAGACTTAGGTAGAGAACTTTTTTACATTGCTGGCCTTGGAAACTAGAAGTCTTTTTGAAACTTTTCTCTCCTGTTTCCCTGTCGCTGCTGTGTTATCAATGAGCTCCTTCTGTGTATGGTTTTCTAATGTGGTTCTCAGTGATATTTGTCTTGTGACCTGCACATGAATCTCTTCCTGCACTCTTATGTGTCAGTTCATGAAGATCCAGACAGGTATCAAATGTCTAGGATTTTTTAAAAGCAAGTAACGGAGGTTTTTTAGAACACAAAAATTTCTGGGACCTGAAGCTTTCAAGACGGCAGTGGAGAGAGGTCTAGAGTATCATATGGTTTCATGTGGACTACAATTTGTGTTCCAGATAGTAACTTCATAAAAATTCAGACCTGATGGGGAGCAAAATTTGTCTCATGCAGTGTTTCTTGGTTCATCTTGATTAGCACTCCTGAAATGTATTGTTCAGAGCTCTGCAGCAGTGAAATTATATGACAGATAAAAGGTCAGCTTTAGACTGACTTCTTTGGTGGGTAACTTGTTTCCTTCTGGTACAGCTAACAGTCCAGGTGCTAGAATTATAATCCTAGCCACTTCTATCGTAAGAGATCTGTTATTGATCAGTAAAGGTATATAGTGATGATTGTTTTATCTTTCTTTTTATTATCTTTCTTTTTACAGTAAAAGACTACAGAGAGTTATCACAGTTTGTACAACAGGAGTGCATTCACATACATCTAACTTAAGTATTTAGGCATTTTAAAAGAACAAAAAAATCCTTTCTTACACATAGAAACTATATGCTCAAATAATTTAACTCTTTTTGGTGGTAATTCATAGTAAGTAAATTGAGATTAAATGAAATGAACGTGTGATCAGGGTACACAATATTTTAATACATGAGAAGAGATTAGGATATGATGTATGTCATCTTAAGAAAATGAGTTCAAAAGTTTTTCCATTTAGCTTGGTTATTCAAATTGTTAATTACATATACATGTTAATACTTTTATTTCTGATTTTTCTCACAGCTGCAAGAGAATCCATCTGGTTAGAAAGAGAAGAGAGAGCCCGGCAACACTATGAAAAACACTTAGAGGAACGCAAAAAGAAACTAGAAGAGCAGAGATTAAAGGAAGAGAGAAGGCGAGCTGCTGTAGAGGAAAAGCGAAGGCAAAGAATAGAAGAAGATAAGGTAAGAGTAAATGTCATGAAAAGAGTTGCTTTTACCATGAGATATGGTACTATCGAACTTTTCCTTTAACTGTTGATGGAAAGAATGTAACATAAGCCATGGTCAGTATGAGAGAGAGTGTGAAAGAGGATTTTAAGCCTTACTTCCACAGATACTGCTTCTTAAAGTGCCCTTTGTGAATCAAATGCAGCAAAGTTGAGCCTGCTAGGATTACCATGTATGGCACTGCGCAAATTCATGCAGAAAAATACAAATCGGGTCAGTTTTGTATGGTTATCTGTTAATTGTTAGCTGTTCAGTACAAGAGTAGCTAAATATTAGTTGCCCTAAAAAAAAAAAACTTTAAGTGAGTGTGTAATGAAATATACTCTTAGATGATCTGTCTCAGTTAAGCTGGGTACTACATGCAGTGTGATCCTATGTAAGTCAGCTCAGCCTTGTGATTTTTTCTTTTTGTTTGTTTCCTCTCTCTCCCACTGTTCTAGTATTCGGTAGATGGGAGATACAAGGTGGGAAGTAGCCCTAGGGTGTGTTTGTGTAGTGGCTGCCGTAACAGGGCCACTGATTTTTGTCTGTAGTTCTTCAGGTCTCAAACAGGTTTTACTTTTTTAAAATTACAGTTAATATTTTAACTTATTTATGGCTTAATTGCTGCTTAATCCTGTTCTAGTGTGTGTCTTAGTAGGCAGCACATAAGCTTGAAGACCACCTCAGGGTGCCTGCTAGGTTTTGTCTGTGTGGAGGGTAGCAGGGTTTGATGAGAAGATTAAGTTAAAAACCCAATAGTATCCAAATGTATTATCCTGTTGTACTTAAGGAACGACATGAAGCTGTTGTACGTCGCACAATTGAAAGAAGCCAGAAGCCAAAACAAAAGCAAAACAGGTGGTCCTGGGGAGGAGCACTACATAACCGCATTAATAACACAGGTAAAGAGGGAGGCTTGATTTGCTAGCCAGTTTCCCTGCCCTGCCAGTTAACTGGAATTTGTCGTACTTCTGTTAAAAGGAAGAATGGTTCAGTGTATGCTGGTTTAAATTCTTTGCTCTTGATCTTATTATTGCTAGCAATGGCATGCTTCTGACATTCTTGTGTAGCGAAAAGATAACAATGGGAAATCTGAACAAAAGTTAAAACTTGTTTCAGGAGTTGAGTAATTTTGTAACTCTATCTTGCTACAGCTTCTCGCTTCTGCTGCTTTGCTGTTGTTTGTGTGCGTACGTGTGGGTGTGCCTGTGCTGTGTCAATCTTGAGCTACTGTGTGCAAATGCTAAATATCATGGCTCAAAAAAATAGGTCTGCTGGAAATGATCAAATACTGAGATTCAAACTGACACAAAGAAGTAAAATTGTTCTTTGTAATAAGTTATCTGTACCTTGTACAGATATTTTAGAAGATACAAATCCCCCTTTTCCCTAGAAAAACTAAAAGATGGGCAAATTAAGTTTAAGTGAATTTTAGCTATATGCTTTTTTTCCCTAATTATCTTCTCTAACTTAATCTGCCAGTCATTAATGTGTATATGCCCTGTTAAATATGTCTCAAATCCAAAAAAAGAGAACTTGTCCTTTGTTTCTTTCACCAGAAAGTGGTACTTAGAATTCTTCTCTTCCTGCTCTGATATATACATTTCAATGTGTCCAACCTTTGATCAAGGAGGAATGAGAAAAGGATGCTCTAAAATCTTTGTCATATAGAAGTTCAATAAACAGTTATTTTTCATAAAAGGTTGCTTTTTTTTTTTGCTTAACTGTATATAACTTATTTGATTTTTATTTTCTTTACTGTGAAAAATCATTGTCTTGCATTCTGTCCCTAGGTTATTTTTTTGAATCATCATTCACCTTTCTCGATTTAGCAGGCCTGGAGCACCACTTCAGATCTCTGGGTGGTGCTAGAAAACCTGGTACATAATTGCTGTGGTTTGTTGATTCCTTTACCCATAGCTAGTTCTCAGGAAATGAGATCATCAGTAACTAAACCACCCTCATGTAGTTGCAATGCATGCTTAACATCATGCTGATAGATTAGAACTGTTGTTAGTACCAGATTTTTTCATTATTGTTTATTTTTACTATGGAGAGTTACTACTGGCTGACTCTAAAGATTTGGCACAATTCACTGAAATGCAGCACAATATTCTGTCTACTGGAATTCAAGGAGACCCAATTTGAATATTTTGGTCTTTTCTAAAAACCTTTTGGCATGCTACACATATGCAGGATTTACACTGATTTTGTATGTGAACACAGGTGTATAACCAGCTGCATTGGCTGATGTGTTGCTTGTGGATAATTTAATTTTTTATTTATTTATTTATTTATTTATTTAGAACAAGGAAACCAAAAATCTTCTAGGCAATGGATTGCATTTGGCCTATTCTACATATATACTATTCATATTGCCGACACTTACACACACATCCTCATGCTGAATTTTATTTGTTTAAATAATATTCATAGACACAAGAGAAATGCTGGCATGCCAAATACAAGAGGTGATTTTTTGTATTGTCATTTGTCATCTTCAGAAAGCTGTTTTATGCAGTACATCCTTTATGCCAAATGTAGAAACCTTTTGGCTGTATTGAAATGCCACACATTTTCTCAACTATGGATTAGATATAAGAGATCAAAATCCCAATCCCATTCCCATAAAGCTTAAGTATCCTGTCTCCAGTACTGACTTGCACACCGCACTCTTCAATATACCCCACAGATCAAAGTGGGATAATCTTGCAAGCGTACGGAGGTCTTGTTCTTAGCTAGAGCACTTAGATTTCTCCTTTTAAAACCCATTTCTGAGTTTTATCCCCCCTCCAGTACCCAGTTTGCTGGTTGTGTACCCTCACTGAGTCATTCTAACATTAGACAAAGTGAGAAAATAATCACATGGGAAGCCTCAACCAGTGATAGTGAATCCTATATAGTTCATAGATCTAGAGAGAGTAAAGGTATTTTTCACGCACTGTATTTCTATGAATTGTTTTGTACATGATGGGTATACTTTGATCCACTAAGTCAGACCAGAACTTGTCATAAATAAACAATTGCAGATAATATTTCAGCAACATCCCTCTTAATGTTGTCAGTGTCCTGAGTTTGTATCTGCTTCCAAAACGGTATATGGACATGTTTTTTCACACACAGAATATGAATCAGCAGAACATTTAGGCATATGCGCAAGCCTCGTTACATTTCGGCATGGTTGAATGCTTTGCTGAGTAGCACTGGGGTTCAGTATGTACCAAAATACAAGCACAAGCAGATTTGACTATCCCAGGAAATGTCAGATTTCCAAATGCATTTAGCTTTTTTCCTTTTTTTTTTGAGAGAACAGGAAGCATATAGCTGGCCTGTTCAGCTCATTCCTCCTCTTCTGCCACTGCTAACAACCTTTAAGTGAGACACGCACGTGCACAAGGTGTATGCGATCTCTGTTCTTGAAATAACCATCACCACAGTAGGGTAGGGATGCTGAGTCTGCAGCAGTTGCACAGGCAGATGATGTAATACTGCTCTAAAATGTACAGAACCTAAAAGAAAAATAAAACCTTTTAGTATTATATACCAAGCATGTGTATTACAAGCACTCTTTAGCCTTCCTCAGAGACTCATTTTCTTTATCTGCTAAGCTGTGTGCTGTTTTAGATTGACTAACTCCAACTTGATTTACAGCAGGTAGAAAATGGCTCTGTGGTGGGAAGTTTAGTACTTACACGTAACTACAGGATTTTCAACTGAATCATTTAATTGATTTTGTGCTTATCCTTGCTTCCCTTGTGCACAAGTCTTCCCTTAATCTTTCAGCATTGTATTATCACAATATTTACCTTCTGCCTAGTAAGAGTCCTGTCAAATGTCACCATTTATTCAGGTGCTTAGGGTTTTTTAACGTTTTTTAACGTTTCCAAGCATGTTGGTCTTTCCCTGAAGCTTTCTATTGTAAGTCACGAGCAAGGTTTTTGTAAGAATTTTGACAGGAACGAGGAAATACCATCCACATCAGATTCTACCTTACATCCTTGGATTGCAACCTGATTGAATAGTAATCAATGAACAGAATATTGTAGACACTTGAAACTTAAATTAAATGGTTTTGTGCCTAGTCTTTGAGTCACCTGTACAACCTCTGCTGGAAAGTCCATTCTATTTTGAAAGATCTTGTGGTAGAGCAGGAGTGACTTAGTCATGTTTTCCTCCTCCCACTAGTGAGCTAGGAACTTGCACTACTGCATGTGGGCTGTCAATTAGCATTATCTCCATTTGTTTTAGATCCAGACAGGCGGTCTGTTTCAACAATGAACCTTTCGAAACATGTTGATCCAGTCATTAACAAGCGGCTCTCCTCCTCATCTGCAACATTACTAAATTCTCCAGACAGAGGTACAGTTTCAAAGAAAAAAAAAAAAAAAAAGGAAGAGCAAGAAAGAATGTTCTATATTGATGTATTACTTTGCACATAAAACAAGCTTCTGAAGTCATTTTCTGTACTTCATCTCAATGGGAGTGAAAAGACTTCAAATGTGAAAAGTAAATGGTTGAACATTTTTTCCTGTGAGAAGAAATATGTATTTCTTGTTTTTTGAAACAAGAGAACTTACCTAAACAATCTTACCTTAGCAAATGATAAAAGCAGTGCTTCTGTCAGGTTTTTAGTAAATGAGGTACAACTATTGAAAGAATACATCACTCCATAGTGCATGCAACCATGTGTGACCTTTTATTTGCATTAGGCCATTTTGTCATTGTTCTGTTTTCCTTTCTTCTTTGGTAGTAGTTCTCGAATGTCTAAGGACATGTTGCATGAAGCTTTCGAGCAGTTATTTTTATTACCCTTTCTGATTATTTTTATTGAAGAGGTATGGACGTTTTTCATATGGTCTGTTTATTGACTTTTTGTATCTAGTTGCTTTTTAAAGATTGCTTTATTTCAGTGTGTGTTTTTGATGTTTACAACTGTGCAGAAATGATAAACAATCAAGCTTTTAAAAATTAACTTAGTTGAATTGCTGTCTCTGTTCTGAGGATTTATGAGATTGAAGCATTGACCTTAAAGGCGTTTTGTAAAAGAATGTCGCTTGTATAACAAGCAAAGAGCTTTTCTGTAAAGTACTTTGTAGGGATTTTTCTACTGAGAATGAGAAGTTCTGTCCCATTTCAATCCAGATAAACGCATGTTTTCAAAAACAATTTTTAGAATGGCGTTTTGGTTGTGTTGCAAAACTGGTTGGTAGACGTCATTATTTGTCTTAGTTAAGTGCCATTGTTTATGTGCATGCTCGTACATGTGTATCTGGTTGATTTGAGGAGCCATGTTAATCCTAGTGGGCTAACCTAGTTGTAGAGTCTAGTAGCCTGCAAAAAAATACGGCATTATATTAGGAAATAATTTATTCAAAAACTCCAACAATTTTTTACTTAAAATGTTGAAATCCAGTCAGTTTTAATTTTATGAGCTTTTCAGGTGTGTATATATTTTGCCAGGGGATGCTTCTTTGTGGAAGGATCTCAGGTGGAGGGGAGGAACGGGAGGAACAGCAGCTGGCATTAACTATGAAGGATAGTCTCTTATGGGCTATAACTCATTGTGTGATAGTTTCTGCCACCGACTTCAAATTCAGGAGAAGTTAGACTGAGTAGTAGGCAGTCTGGCAGTGGGGAAAGGGAAGGAATATGGAAGAGATGGCCATATGTCAAAAACCTAAATGTTGAGGCATTATTTGCTTGACATTTTCATTAAAACAGCACAGAGCTCTGCAGAAGTCTCTAACATCTTTTGCAGACTGCAAGACAGAAAGCAAATCCAAGCGCTATAAATGCCCTCTTTCTTGTGCAAAGTCATATATCTAAATCTAGCTGAGCATATATCTGGAGAAGTGCCACTTGTCTTCCCGGTGTCCTCAACATCTTAAGGCAAATGCTTAAAGGAAGGCTCTGTCTGCTCCCCATTTCACCTTCCAGAGGGCATCCAATCACACTTTGTCTGTAATGCATACTCCTACGTGCAAACCAGCGAGCTGGAGATGAGGATGATAAGCTTACCCTAAGTGGCTTATAGCTGTCATCAAGAACACGTCTTCTGTTAAGCAGCACCTTTTTACCATTTGAAGGACAGGAGTTTCTTTTTTTTTGTTTCTTTTTTTTTTTTTGGCCTAGCAAAAGACAAAAGTTTTGCCTAAAAGACTGGTTAATTCCTTTTCAAGTACAGTATTAGTATATAGTTCTTTATCACAATTTTACAATTGGGCAGCTAGAACAGGCTTCTCATTATGCTTTTATGTTAGTCGTACAGATCTGAGTAGTTGAAACTGTAACAAAACATGAACACACATATTGAAGTGAAGAAAGCTGCTGTTGACCAATAAATTTTGGTAACTATGCTCTTTAAGGAAAGCTTAGCAAGTGGATAATACTTCAGATGAGGTATGAGTTACACACTTCTTAGTCTTGAAAAGCAAAACTTGCACCATAGTTGTGTTCCTCCTCTCTGCAGGAGAGTTTCTTTCAAACAGGTGATGGTCTTGATCACTGCATCACCTTTGTCTACCACATTTATAGAAGAAATTAAGGGTCTTCAGTATTGTTTCCTGTTGAAAGAGAATCTAAGTGTAGAGTAGTTTTTCCCCATCTAGTCCGCACCATGTATGTGACTCTGTATGAGCAAACATTGCTGTTACCAGTGAGAGTCTCTTCGTGGGTGCTCATTAGGAGACCTGTTAAATCTCTGCCTCCCATCTGTTCGTAGAACTAATCAGATGCTGCTGTTTGCTTACTTGCAATTTATTCTGTTGCTGCTAAGGCAACTTTCCAGTTATCAGTTTTTGTATCCTGAAGACAAATACAGATGATTGTAATCAATTCACTGTCGCCAGCTCCCTGGGACTTTGTGTGTTTTTCAGTTACAGGTTAGGCTATAAAGATCTTATTTAATCTGTTTAAACCTGCTTGTAGCTGGGGGTAGGGGTACTTGCAGGAGCGACCCTATCATAAATGTGTTTCCTGTGTGGAAACAAGGAGCAAATAGATTTAAGAGTGATAGCCTAACACAGCATGAGAAGAAAAAAAAAAAAAATTCATTTCCCCTCGTCTATCACATGATTTGAATGACTAAATCTTGAAAACATTATCCTAAGGCATTAAAAACATTAAAAAAAAAAAAGCAAGAAAAAATATTTGACCCCATTGTTTTAGTGTTGATATCATTTTGTGATGCATTTTGTTTTGTATTCAGTTTGCTTCAGTGTGAATTGGGTACCAAAATTAAGTTGTTTAAAGCATTTAGGTGTTAATACTCTCGTACTTGGAACTCAGTGGGCAAAAGCTTATTTGGCTGTTCTGTGTTACGGTGACACTAATGACTGTTAGAATATGTACTGAAAGTTAAACATGGTGATTTCAGGGAGCTGTAGATTTGAAAAATTCAATATGTGATTATTTTAATCCACAAACCAAACTGTATTTAAATAGACTTTAATCTAAACCCCTTTTAGAGATTTAGGGAGACTTCACTCCAAGCTCCTGACTAAAACTATTTTGGTGCCCCCAAGTCAGGCCCATTGCTTATATAGAGAAGAGAGTTTTTGTTGGAGCTCTTAGCTCACTGCTGGTGCCTGTCAGCTAGCTTTCTCCTAAATCCTGCCTCAGTGCTGTTAGTTGAATGCTGTGGGCACACAGTTGCTTCCAGTAGGTGATACCTGCTGGATATAAGCTGGATACTGGTGGATATAAGCTCCCTTGCGTTAGGGGCAAAGATAAGAGTATTAAACTGTACTCACCTTTAGGGCAAATGACATGGGATAGGTAAGACGTGGCAATTTAGTGGTTTAGGTCATCAGTCACTTAGCTGTGTCCTCTTGAGGCTGTGTCCTCTTGAGGCTACTTCAGGTCTGGAGCCTCGTGTAAGGTCTGTGCCTGGCCCACAGGGCCATATTATGTTGTGACATTTAGTTACCAGCTGTTTGCAGCTGTATGGATGAACTCCAGGAAATTTGTAGTATATGTAGTACTGATTTACTGGCCTAAAATGTCAGGGATTGCTTTCTGAAGCTGTATGATCTTTGTGTTAGAGGAGTTTCTCCAGACTCATGCATACCTAGTAAAGCTGGAGACCACAAAAAAAGAGTGTTGTCTTTCAACAGTAGCTTTAAACAGTGATCATACTGAGATGGTGCCTGGAGAAGAAAGGAAGCAAAGATTTTACCATTATTGCATCCAGTTTAACGGTAGTTCTATGGTTTTTCTTCATTGTTAAATTACAAGCTTAATGATAATGTTTGTGCTGTAATGGAGGTCTCTGCAGGGTGTTTGTGTCTCTGTATAATCTGTACCAGTGCAGAATGGAACCATTAATCACAAAGAGCTCTGGCAGTAGTACATTGTGCAAGGATGCTTACCCAGAGAACCTGCTGTGTTTGAGAGTCCTATATTTCTATAGTAATGCCCCTTATTGAGTTAGCAGAATTTAGGGGAGCAATTTGAGAAAAGAAAAAGAGCACTGAGGGCGGATTAGGCAATTATATTTTCATAGGATGAGATTGAGAGGCCCTCTTTTCATGGGGCTCAGCATGGAGTAGATTAAAGACAGATTCAGAGTTTATGGCTATTAAAAGTGATGGATCTCTGCCTTTAAAAATGTAAATGAATCCCAGGTTTATTGCAGCCAGTCACTTCAATGAATGTTTTAGAGACTGAGCTGCAGTTTTGTTGCCAGAAACACCAAACTAAGGCAAATGAATGAAGAGATGTAAGAAGACATTATTTCACTTGCAACATAAAGATTATTGCTATGGTCTAAGATTATTATAATGAACTTCTATGGGAACTAGGTGGATGTTTTGTTTTGTAACATTCATTACAATACAATTTGTTGCATCAGAGTATCAACAAAACATCTAGTTCAATACAAAAAAAAGTAACTTATGGGGCTCTTTTGATTACTACTTCACCATGATTAATGTTTAAATAATATTTAAAAAAATAAAGAAATTTTACAAGTCAGAAGGAATACATTGACAAGCTAAACTTGCATTAGGCAGTATTGTGAAAAGCAAGGCAAGGGAGTGATTGCGGTGAGGTCAATGTGTACTGTGTTTTCAAAACAAACTAACAGTGCAAAAAGTTGTCTCTTATTACTATTCTAAATTGAAAATTATCATTAGCAGGATTTTTGACAGATAATTAATGATCAAATGTGCTTACTGTGTTCTGTGGCTTTATGTATTGCTGAGACAACTGTAGCTGCTGAGCTTGGTTTCTACAGTTGAGGCACTTGTAACCTTTTGGAAGGCTTTGACAAAATCTCTTTCTTTGACACCACTCTCTGTATAGTAGTAAGCAACCTTTGTTTTGTTTTGTTTTCAGGCTAGGCTGGCAGACTCTTGAAAGCATTGCAGTAATTGGTCTTTCTTATAACTAGAAGACTCTATAACTTATGTGTAGAAAGAGCTTGAGACACAAACATCTCTGTTAAAGTCATTATGCAGGAGTGGCAACTACTGTCTTAGTACAGAAATGATCCTATCATTCCCAATGAGGAATGTGACATATGTGCAAAATATCGGTATTCATCTGATAAAAATTTGCTGTAATGCCACAGGCAGTAACACAAATTAAAAGTTCAGGTATATGTGTTCCTATAGGAATTCCTCTACTAAAATGGAGTGAGAATAAAATGCAAAATACTGAATGATTGTATGCTTTTGATCTCCGACGGACAGTGTGGAGATTTTCATGGTATGCAGTAGTGAGGAAATAATACTAATACTTCTGCAGTAGTTATTTGTGAAGCATCTGTTCTAACATCTGGCTTGTATGGTGCACGTTCAGCTCGCCGTCTGCAGCTCAGTCCATGGGAGAGCAGCATCGTTAGCAGGCTTCTGACGCCCACGCACTCGTTCCTGGCCAGAAGTAAAAGCACAGCTGCATTGTCTGGAGATGCAGGTAAACCTATAAGAACAGAGGCTTCATGTCTCAGCCACTTATTTTTCCAGATTCCCTGTGGGATGTTCTAAAGTTACTGATCTAATTGTGAGTGTATGGTAGCATCCTAGAATGAGCTTGAATGTCCGTGATTACACTATGTGACAGCATGAAAGCTTGCTTGTACACTTGTTCTCTGTGCCTCTTTCTCTTTCTCCCACCACCTCTTTCTTAATTTCTTTTGCTTTTTCATGGGTGCAATAATGAATACAATGCACACAGGGCAACAATGTCATGCTGTCTGTGGCTGTTGAAGGAAATGCCCACAATGCTGTAAAGAGCTGATTTGGCACACCCGCTGCTGAGGCTGTGAGCTGCTCGCTGCAAAAGATTCACTCTGGGCACTTCCCACATGGAACACGTTAGACTTGCAGAAAGATAGCTCCTGGTTCCAGTGGATTTAATAACGCATGAAGTTAAATATGCAGCTTGAGTGAGGTTACAGTAATTGCAAAGTTCTCTGCCAACCCAACAACAGCTCTCTGGTGTACTGCTAAGGGGAAAATTAAGGTGTCAAAATATTGCTAGGTTGTAACTTAAAGCCCAGGCAAAAGTGTATTCCAAAGACAACTAGGCCATATTTGCTTATCATGTGTTTTAGGCAAATGACAACTGCCTCTTCTTTTATCATAGGATTTTTTTATGATTATGCACTGGGGACTTTACCATTACAATAGTATGTTGCTGACCATACTGAATGTTTTAAGTCGAGGCAGGTCTTTTCTGTCTGATGTGGACGGAATTTTTACTCTAATTGAAGGATGTAGAAAGTAAGAAGGAATAGAGATCTGCTAAGATTGCTTTTAAAGAAGCTTTCACGTAAAAACTCCTATAACTAATTAGACTGTAGTACATTTCCACAAGGGTAGCACTGTAGAAGCAAAAATGTGGATGTTATTCTGCAGACAGGGGAATTAACAAGTTTCACTCTTCACAAACAACAACTTGGAAAATGAATATTAAATGTCATAGTGTCATCTACCAAGTAGGATATTGGAAATTCAGCTCTTCATTAGGGAATAGTTGAGAAAGCAGTGACTTAGTTTTGTAAGTGGTTACTTTACTGGATCAAGCATGAAGATTGTTTTGTGACTACTATTGTTTATGCTGCACAATAAGCTCTAAACTGAGCGGAGTATTGAGAAAGACTGCAGATAGCAGGAATGACTGCTTTGTCAGTCATCAGTCTGAGGTAATTCCACTGAAATGCCTTCCCTATTCTGACTGGAACTGTACCACCCGGAAGAATAATCCAACTGCTCATTGTTTTCCAGGTATTATTCTCTAGGAGCAATAACTGCTGTCCCTTCATGCAGGATGCTTCCTGGAGATTAATGAGCAGGGGGTGGTAATGGCTCACAGCTGTGCTCTGAGCACTCGGCTCATCCCAGCCTGTCATTATTCCCTAGAAAATTATCCTGCCCTTTGGCTGTAAAGATGAATTACAATGCAAAAAAAAAAAAAACAAAACCCACCAAAAAACCAAACCAAATAAAATTGAATATGGATTCATGTCCTTAAATTTTAAGTGAGCTATTAGGGACATCCAGCATAAGAGTACGTCTGGATCTTTTTAAAATAACCCTCCAAAACCAAAATGCTTTCAAAATAACTCCCCAGAAGACTCTCTGAATAGATGTAATCCTGTTGGTACAGGATTCACTGGGCGTGCTTCCTAAAGCGTTGTTTGGCAGCATTGCAAATGAAAATTGTGAAAACTGCTTGTCTTTTAATACTTACGATGTCATCCTTGGTGGTAACTTCAGATAATCAGCGTGCAGCAAGAGAATAGATTCACAGCGGGTGGGAACCACATAAATTGTAGGCTGTTTAAAACATATGTTGTGCCACTGCCTCCTATCTGGTTTAGATACTCTCAACTAAAAAAAGAAACCCACAAACCAACCTTGGTTTCTTGTTTCTCTCTCTT
>WHYT01014109.1:35049-60382 GCA_009806455.1 Tetrax tetrax
TTTTTTTTTTTTTTTTTTTTTTTTTTTTTTTTTTTTTTTTTTTTTTTTTTTTTTTTTAAGTCAATCATCTTTATAATACCTCATTAAACATAAATCCCTATAAACAATAAGGCAAGCATGAGTGCCCTTGCTGTAACGCTTACATGAGACTCTATTCATAATGTTAATCTCTCAGTGCAGGAGAATTTGCAGCCTAAGTACTATTAAGTCTCTGAGATCTTCCAGTAACAGCAGTTGTACTGTTGTAAGACTGGAAGAATGAACTGTATGTAGAACTGCGTTTTTTCAAGTGTGCTCAGAGAGCGATCTGCAGGCAAGAAATATTGGGATTTTTTAACCGAGGGAACTGAGGATGTAATTCTCTTTTCCTTTTTTTTTTAAAAAAGGATAAGGAAGATACCATATAGAAGCTCTACTTTTCCTTCAAGTAACATGCTGAATAATAATTATGCTAAGACTATTTTAAATGACCAGGAAAGACAAACAGGAGTAGACAAATATAACTCCACAGTGATAACATTGTTTGCCTCAGTCTTCTCCTTCAGTTGAACCAAGAGAAAGCCCAAGAATACTTTGCTACAAGAAGTTCCCCATTATATGTTTTGCAGTGTTAACAATTCTCTTTGAATGTGTAATCAGAACACTGTATAACTGATAACCTGCCATTGGCAGGAGATCTTTTAGTAATAATCTTTGTCCTTGTACAAACCAAGGAAAACTTCCATCCTGGCTACTCATACAAATATTGATTTCCAAGTTGACTTGTTCTTGTTAGCCTGCTTTTTTAATGTGCAAAATAGTTTGCTGTCAAGAATGTATTTGAGTTAGCTGTTATTCTAGCATTATCAAGAAATATTAGAAGTTCTTAAATGGATGGACTTTAAATATTTCTAAAATATTTTTAGAAACACATCACTTGCTAAAAATTGTAGACAGCAATTTTGTTGGTTTCCTAGATTAAACTGTTTGTATTGTTACTGTGTTTTGATCTTTGTGCATATGTCTCCTTTTATTTTCCTTCACTTCTAAGACCAATTAATAGGCATTCTGATTTTAGTTTGATTGTTTTCTATTCTGAATGTAATTGAAACTCATGTCAATGCATATACTAAGCCAGTCAATCAGACCAGTTATTGTGTTCACTGCTTTTTCAGAACCACCAGTTGTATAAAAACTTAACGGAAAAACGTTGTTGCTTTCTGCTACTCAGTTATGTGGCATACTTCTTAATTTATTTAAAAGAAATTATTAAGTTACAAATGGAAAAGTACATGAGTGCCTATTGAAATTGTGTCATTACTATATGTGCGGCCATCAAACGATGGTTCTGACTTGAAAATTAGTCATTCCTCTGTGTATTAATACCTTCTTTCTTCTCTGTCTTTCTCGGTTGTTTCTGTTCCTGCTGGCTTTCCTCTGTCAATTCTCCAATGCTGCTCTGTAATTAAAATTAATAAATAACAAAACCAACCAACACCGTAGTTATCCCCATTTGTCCCCGTTCAGCATCTTGCAGCCCCATCAGTCCTCTGTCCTACAAGGCCATGAGCTGTAGGAATACAGGAGACCGAGCAAAACTTTATGCCTCTACTGATGCTGTCGGACGCAGAAGAACAACGCACCTTGCAGGGGTAAGCATGCCGGTTGTACATACAAGCTAGTATCTCATGCCGTGGCCACCCGGTTGCATTGCTTGTTAGAACAGGAATAGTTGCAAGCATACTTGACTAAGTCTGATCCTCCTCTCTGCACGGTCCCCGTCCCCTCCAATTTCTTTCATAGTTTGCTGGATTTTAACTGAAATATTATTTGGTGACGTGGCTTGATTATGTGCCAAAGAATGCGTGTGGAAAAACGCCCATGTTTGCAGAGTGGCTGCCTTAGCTTCTCATGAGGCACAGAAGCAGTCAGGGTGTGTGCCCTCTTCTCAGGTGGATCCTTTACTCCTTTTAAGGCCTAGGCTGATGTTGTAGCTTTTCCCTCCATGGAGAACCTGATTTTCCCAGAAACCTGTTTTCACAAAACCTGTAGAACTTTGTATCTTCTGAGGCCTCTAGCAAATTCAGCTAAGCCTCTGCGATCACAAGGGGAGAAGGTGTGCACTCACTCTTGTCCATATACAGGAGCAAACGGAGCACTGTCACTTCAGCTTTACCTTCTTAGGAGACCAGGCTAGTAAACTTTTCCTCGTTGAGAAGGAAGAGGTTTGTTTAGGAACATGGTTTATAAGCAAGGCTTCCCAGAGATTACATGTTTGTTCTGAATGATTCGGTAGCAGTACTGACTGATCTGAGCTTTCAGGGAAAATCAAAACAGTGTGATACAGGCAGACCAAATTCACATTGACTGTGCTACAAGCCAATGGGATGCAGTCAGCTTCAGTTCAGATATTTGCTGAACCTGAGCAGCTGCATTTTTCCTTGTACTTCACAGCCTGAGTTTATTTATAGTGTGAGAAGAGTCTCTGCAGACGATTGTGTGAGAGGTGCTTGCATTTTCAATTGGCCTAATGGACAAAATATCAAGAGACAGTGCTGCTATTGACATCCTTGTTGGAAGCAGTGTTAGTGAAAGTTGCATGAATCATAGCCAGTACTTATTCTTTCAGGAAGATAGTAGTATACTGAAATTTAAGTTCAGGCACAGTATTGGGATGTATCTGTAGAGAAAACTTGTAGTATGCACATAGTGCATTGCAGTCTCCAGGGCTATCAGTTTAGCAACTCTTGGGGTCTTTCTCAGTGCAAGTGTTCTGTGTTTTGTTTTACTTCTTTTTGTTTGTTTGGGTTTTGGTTCATTTTGGTGAAGGAGACAGTACAAAAATATTAATACAAAATGACTGAGTTAAGAGTTGTTTTCAGTAGACTGTGTGGTGTGGAGAATCTTTTATTCTTTTGTAAACTTTTATAAGAATTCAGTTTTTTACTGATGTTAAGAAAAAAAATTTGGTGCTCTGTTTTCAAGACTAATTAAGTAGATCCAGTATAGGGAGTTACTGCTAGTGAGCCAAAATTCTTATTCATTGTAATGCATTTATTCTGGCTATGTATGCTTTGATAACTCAGGTGATTATCATTGTATTAATCAGTAGATATATGGTAAATTATACTGCTAAAGAGCTGGCTAATTACTCTTGAATAATGACTTCAGAATTGAGACCACCTATTGCTATTATTAAGTTACGGTTTTGGCTATTTAAAATAAATAATTTTAACCATAATAACAGAAAAAAAACCCTTCTTGAGTTTATGAAGATAAACAGAGGGTTTATGTGTTCCTGAAGTTGTTTTCAATTTTTTTTTCCTAGTTGTTAACTTGGTTTTCAGTTCAGGTGATGAGCATTGCAGAGCACTCAACTGGTGAGGTTCTAAAGCAGCGTGGTACGCGTGCTGCAGGGGTAGTGCACGTGCCCTATCCAAGGTGGGGAGTTCAGCCCCTCTGCATCACGTTGGCTGCATGGCAGCTTAGTGTGCTCTCCAGTATTCCCATTATTGAGACTCCCAGAGTCTGAGCTCATTATTCCAAAACCATGAAGATTTTAATCTATGGTTAAATGGAGGAAGTATATAAATGCCTAGATTCTCATCTGTTTCTTTAAACTAATAGTTCTATTAATACAAACCACAGCTATCACAGACTTATTTTAAAAAATAGAATCCTGAGATGACAAATAAAGAAGTAAAAAGAAGAATCACTGCCAGATATAGGAATCAATGGCAAAAAGTATATGCTGTGGAGTCATCCAAGAAAAAAAGAATAGGATAACCATTGTACCACATTTGAGGGCGTCTGTGGTGTTCACGTACAAGCATGGAAGCAAAAAGCTTGTGCTGTGTAGGGACTGTGACTAAGTGTCAGCCTAGGGGAGTGTGTGTGTGGGAAGTGTTTTGCTTTTTCTTCAAATGAAATCCAGGGTTTATGGGGAGTGGTGGAAGAGGTAGTGTGTGTCAGTCAGCAAAAATCAAACCTTAAAAGGTAATTTTTTGCCTGTGTAAAAATAAACCTTTGAAAATTAGCCCATTAGTCTTAAGACAGTAGAGAGCATGATTAAGAAGGATTCTTGTAGTAAAATGCATATTTACTAACTAAGATGGCAGCAGATTACAGGAGCTGTATTAATGAACTTGTTCAACAGGCTGTAGAAACTACTGACGCAGCACAACTTTTTCTCAGCCTCAACCCCTCGTCCTTAACTGAGCTTGCTTTCCTTTCTTTCGCTGTGTGAACTCTGGCTTGACTTTGTCTTTTTGTTTGCTGAACTATAGACTGACAAAAAAGAAAAGGAGAGAGACCACTTGTCATCCAACTTCTCAGCCAGCTTTAAAGGAGGTCATTTTTCTTCCAACCCCAAAACTAGATCACCAGCTCCCTCTCCAGTTTGGTAAGCCAAGTACATGCTTAGCTGGAAGTTGAGCTATAGGCATCTCTGATTGTTCTGTTAATTAAATGTGAAACAGTGCAAACTTATTTGATGATGTAGATCTTTTCTTTCTGCAACAAAGGAAAGCCAATCCCACTTTTAGAAAAAAATCATAGGGGATGTCCCTGTTCCTTGCAGGGGGGTTGGACTAGATGACCTTTGAAGGTCCCTTCCAACACTAACCATTCTATGGTTCTGTGATTCTATTACTACTGCTTTGAAGACAGGGAAGTTACCTGGTTTCTTCCCTCTTGGCTGGGCTCATGCTCACACATCTGGAAAGTTACAAAGAGAAACATTTTGCATTAAAGATAATTGGTTTCTCCAGCAGCCCTGATCAATAGTAGAGAAATAGAGAAGTTGTTTTATTTTTGACTACTGCAGTTGTAGAAGTTATATGTAGGTGGTGTCCAGCAGAGCATGTCTGATAGTGATTGTCACTCTTTGTGGTCACACAGGCATGCGTCAAAGTCTTTGCCTTTTTTGCCTGGCACACCCAAGCAGATAACTTCCCCACCTGGTTCCTCCAAAGTTTCCTCTGCCCAGGCACGTCCTCCTTCTCCTGGCAACATCCGTCCCATCAAAAAAGAGGTCAAACCAGAAAGTGAGAAGAAAAGACCAGAAAAGGAGGCTGAAAAGGCCAATGAGGAGAGGACAGAAGAGAGTAAAGGAACTTCAGCAGGTGCTGGAGAATCCACAAGCCAGGAAGAGCTCCCTGTCCAAGCAGAGCTCATTCAAGGTAAGGAGAGATCCTCATCTAGGTTAAGGAATGTCTGAGAGTCTCTTATGTTCTTCCCTCCCTTTCTATGAAACCACGTAGCTTTCACTAGTTTTCTATGAAGTGTTAATCTAAATTCTTCAGAATGTTCCTGCAGACGTAGGTTCATTATGAGGAAAGTGTAAACAGGCTGAAACCCTCCTGCTTATAACAGTCAACACATAGACCTTCCTTGCACAGTGAGGATTCACAGCCCTCTTCTCTGCCCTTTTGGACCAGGATTTTATCCCTCACATCAGGACACAGCTTCTTTTCAAACAGCTGAAGTGCAATAATAATGATCTGAAGACTAATGGTACAGGAAGCTATCACATAAGGTGGTGTGAGCAGTGAGAATGTCCAGCTCTGCTAGATGCTCAGTATAGTTGTGCTGATAAGGCTACCAGCTTGCCTGTAATATTGCAAGAGTACCACATCATAGGAGAGATTAGCAGGATAAAGTGGAATGCAAAGGAGAACCAAGGAGAAGAATAAAGAGGAATTGGCAGAATTTTTCAGGGAAAATTAGTTATTTTAAAAAAAAAAAAATTATATAACAAACAAAAAAAAACCCCACACCAAGCCACACAAACCCTGAAAAGCAGCAAGGCAGAAAAGGATGTACACACAAAATAAAATAATGATCACAAAGTGTAGGAAGGGCAAAAGGTAAATCTGAAAATGAAAAATGTAAGTTTGTTCTAGCAGACCTTTTAGTCCATTGTAAAAATGGCATAAACTGTCTGTCTCACAGATGGGATAGAATGGCTATTATGACCATTGGGATTCCCGGGATAGGTTACTTAGGATTCTGAATTTAAAATTCATAGATTGTCCTCCAGAAAACAGATTTGAGTATTAATAATCCTGCGTTTAACTGCAACATGTGTAGTTGGGTATTATTCTGTGAGAAGACCTGATGTGAATTGATTTCTTTTGTTCTAATAAGTTCTGTTACAGTAGTTCCAGTCCAATACCCGAGTCCTACCACACATGATGCAACCCCACAAAAAGCTAGAGATTTACAAGAATAAATGGATGCATCTCTTGGCCATGGGCATGTAAAGAAGATATAATTGCCACATTAGCATGAGTTTTCACTGCTTTTTTGATAACCTTTTGCCTGTTTCCTTTGAAGGAGAAAGTTTCCTTTTAAAAGGATTTCAGGGATACCACTGAGGTAACTTTGCAAATGTGTAAACATTTGCAAAATATGTTGTAGTTCCCCAGTACAAGGTGCAGACCAGAGAAACATCGTCATGCTTGTTTGACAGTTTAGCTCAGGAGGAAGAGAGGCTCGACTTCTTTGCAGAGTCAGTCAATATTTGAGTTTGTGACAAGGTCACTTAGTATGGAAACATGTTATGTGTGAGAAAGATATTTAAAAATGAAGCAGTTTGTATTCGCAGCAAAGAAACAAGTAGTGGAGAGGGGCAAGGTAGAAGGGTACTATAGTCAAAGTGGTGAGCAGCACTTCCAATTGGATGTCTTTTGCCAGAGCCAGAGGAAGTGATGGTTGGGACCAAAGACTGAGACTTCTGCCTAAGTATTTTGCATGCATTTTGTACTGCAGATGGAGGCCCAAACTGCCAAAACTTAGCCACTGGTTGTATGCAAAAGTCTAGAGAGGAGCAAGTGCATTTGGAGCTAGAGGGACATTGGTGACGTCTCCTAGGTCTGTGTTGCAGGTGAACATAGCTGATTTTGTCGGTTCACTGACCTGGCCTTTGACCTGTCTGCTCAGCTACCTGCTAGCTGTGTAGTCATAGGAGCCAGGAGGTCAGCAGGTAACAATCACTGATGGAGCCATCCAAGCTTTTGCAGGCAAATCTCACAGGACTTTATTAATACCAATGAAGTTTTAAAGGTATTTTGGGTGTGCCTGTGCAATCTGTTGTCATCTTTTCTGACAGCAGGGCAGGTGTGCATTAAACAGGCCACTTGTTAGACTGCCAGCTTCAGTACCTGAGGCAAGAAGTGAGCCCCAAGCAGCACAAAGCTGTGCTCCCTTCAGGAGTGACAGCCCTGCCTTAGTCCATTTTAGTAAATTAAAAAGGGCCAAGGTGTAGAAACTGTCATTTATACTGTTTAATGATTGCAAAAAGGTCTCTGGTATGTTTCCGATCCAGTTTGCAATTGCAGCCCCACATTTTCTTGCCTTCTGTCCCCAAGGCTACTAAGAGCATAACTCTAAAAAGCTGCCAAGCTTAGAGTGATCAAATTACTTACCTTTTTATATTTGACCATCCCAGAATTTTCTGAATTCCCAGCTACACCTTGGAGGTTAGCCCACACCTGGACTGTTCCCTAGGGTTGGACTGAATACCTGTTTTGGTAATGTGAGAGAATAGTGTTCTGGCTGAGGCTAAACTGTGCCAGCTCACCTCAGGGCTAGAGAACAGGCCCCGGCACTCTTTAAATTACTGGTGTGCCAGTTGAATTCAAGGTGAAAGCCCTGATGCAGTTACAGAAAGACCTGCGTAGTTTTTCCTTGACAGAGGAAAAGAACAGAGAGGTCAGCAAATGTGAGCATTCAGCACAGAGAAAGCAGCTGGATTTGTGTTTGTATAGATGATGAGGTGTAGGAGGGGAGAATTGGGGAGGAAACCCCTTTTGAAAGTTGTTAGTGACATGGAGAAAGTGCTGTAGCATCCGAAAGGGTGGTTAGAAACGTAGATTTAAAATAATCTTCTGGCTGTTCCTGATACTTTACATGTATCTTCCTAGGATCAGAATCTGATTCTGTTGACAGTTCAAAGTCTTCCCTGTCTGTGTTAGTCTGCATTACCAGATGTGATTACAGTGGGAATGCTTCCTTCGGTTAGCTTGTGTTGGTAATGGTTACTGGCCTCTAGAGAAAAAGTACAGTTAAAGCACTCTGTACCTATGCTAGAGAATGCCAGGCAAACTTACAGAAATGTGAACTAGTGTTTTACTTGAGGAAAAACCTGCAACACCCTCTCTACCAGGTGACCAAAACTGGTCCTGGATGAAGAATTTATATGAAGGCACTGTTAAGATTTGACCACAAGCCATAGTTCACCAGCAGTGGGTAAAGCTTGTTTAGACAGCTGTGTTCTGGTCCCATGAGTTGCATCAGGTTGGAGTAATGGCAAAATTGATAATAGTTTCTGTCCTATCCTTATTGCAGATCACTTCAGACAGTTTATGTTTGAGATTACCAAGTCACCAAAAGTGACTGGGCTGTCACCAAAAAGTCTGGCCTTGCTTTTCAGATGCAGACTATCAGACAGAAGAAAATATATCACAATGTTCCACTTGTGCTCTTTGAATAGGATTAGGCAAACCTAAGAAATGTGATGGTAGGGACTTGCTGAGTCAGCATACCTCCTGTTGAGCACCTGTCAGCATTTATTCTTCTGACAGAAAAGTTGGCTTAACCTTTCAACTGCAGCTGCTTTCACATATCCTGTAAAAACAAACTTCCCTTAAGGAATATGAACCCCTAGTGTCTAGAAATTTCTTCCTCTTCTGAATCATTTATAAAACCATGTACGTCTGAAAATATTTTGCAGAGTATTTGAAATTATTTTTTTATTTCTTTCAAGAGAGTGTCATCTTAGCTCCTATGTCTGTACAAACTAGTTGTCCTTCCCATCTCTTTCAGCAGCCAGCCCATCCCTTCCTCCTGCTGCACCACCTCTTTCTCCAGCCCCGACAAAGACCTCTGCAGGGACAACTGACCCTGAAGAAGCAACAAGGCTGCTGACTGAGAAAAGGCGCCTTGCCCGTGAGCAACGGGAACGGGAGGAGCAAGAAAGGAAGGAGAGAGAAGAGCTTGAAAGGTGATTCTGGACCTCTGCAGTGGAGACGATTTGTTTTTAGCAGCCTCCTAGCAGCTTCTTGCGTATATTCTGTTGTTATATTGTGATACATGAAACACAGTACTGAATTATCTGAGGTGAATTCTAAACTATCCAAGGTGAATCCACTTATTGAATGTAGAATTTTGTATTTTTTTTGAGACAGTAAATTCAGTAAAACTATGAAAATAAGTGCAGACACATCAAGGAAGATCACAAGTATAGAACAGCTCCCATATGAAAATCTACTAAATAGGTGAGGATTCTTCAGCTGGAAAGACCATCTGCCCTCTATTTCTAAGTGGGGATATGATAAGCTATGAAGCCCTAAATAATTTGAGTAATATCAAAGGTGAAGAGGAAAGGTTATTCACTCCCATAATGCAAGGACAAGAAGGCATTAAGTTAGGTTAGAAGGTAGTGTTCAAAAACCAGCAGAATTAGATATTTTTTTTCAAATTCAGGAGTCATTGCTGCAAGATAAGGTGGGTGCCAAAAATGTATACTATTTCAAAATAAGGTAAAACGAAATTGCAGGAAAAAGTGCTTTGCAAGATGCATTAAAGTCAGTGATACTGTTTCTGATTCAGAAAATATCTGAGTTGTCGATCAGTGGAAGCCAGGCATATGCTGGAGAAGTATTGGTATCACGCTGCAAAGTTCTTATGTTCCATAGGGCTTCACCTGTGGCCCCTGCTGGAAGCAGAACAGACAGCTTGGCTTGACTCAATTCAGTTGTTTTGATGCTGTTATGAATGAGAGCGTGGTGCAACCTTTATCCAGCTGTTCTGCAGTGCTAGTGTCTTGGTTCAGGAATCTGGTGCTCTGGTTTTTTTCCTCTCTTATTTTTCTTATGCTTGTTTCATGATTGCAGGCAAAAGAAGGAGGAATTGTCTCAGAGGATAGCTGAAGAAAGAGCTCGCCGAGAAGAGGAAGAAGCTCGCAGACAGGAAGCAGAAAAAAAAAGAAAAGATGCAGAGGAGGAGCGGGAAAAGGAAGAACGGCTGCGCCGACAGGCAGAAGAGAGAGAACAGAAGGAGAAAGAAGAGATGGAGCGCATTCAGAAACAAGTATGCTCCCCTCCTGGAATTTTTGTGCCAGTCTGGTTGGTAGCAAAGTGGATGAAGCCACACCTCTTATGCAGGTCTAGATTAGAGGGATATCTAAAATTTAAGTGCTACATATAAATTATATATTCTACATTCCCCGTAGAATTTATTAATTGAGAACAAATCCTTTTCTATTCCTGATAAACTGTGATGAAAAAAATCAATAGAGTTGTATTGGGGGATTTTAAGGAATAATGTTATACCGGAGTATAGACAGTCTAGATGCCAAGCAAACTAACTATGCAGAGTGATGGACACATAGCACTACTGATTTCTAATCCTATGCCTAACATTGCTTTTGTGTGGGGCTAGTGGGAAGGGGTAGGTTTTGATCACTTTCAACATGCTAAGGAGAACCTTTACCTGGTGCAATCATCCAGAAATCAGAGACATAAGAGCAAATAAATCAAAATGCAATTTTTCAAGGGCTCTTATTCTTGATGGGCATAACATTGGTTTACTGGCTTCAGGTGAGACTGTTGTAAGCATCTTGGATAGGATTATTCTATTCTTGCACATGTTCTTTCTTTGTGCATGTGCTTTCTCACTCCCAAAATTCAGCACTTCAATCTGCCTTGTAGACATTAGTTTTTTCTTCTGGTATATAATTTAATAGATGCTTCTGAAAATAAATGTTTAAAAGATTGTGTTAGTGAATATAGCTTAGAAACGGCAATTTTCTTTTTCCAGAAGATGAGTGCTGCTTTCTTTGAAATGCTAAACTGAGGTACATCCCCAGTTTAGCACTCGGAGATAACGCATGGCCAGGTTTTTTTTGGATGTTACAGCCTTAACAAATAAACTGTTGTAGTAGTTCCATTGTACAACACTGTCACTATCAGGGAGCAAGGCCTCTCTACAGTGTATTCCAGACAAGTTTTACATTTAATCAAAAAAGCAGGAATGGAAAGCTTGTGCAAATATACCTGTGGCTGTTTGTCCTTAGTCTCATTAAGCCATGACTCTGTTGGCCTAATAAAACATTCTACTGCTTTTGTTTGACTCTCAAAAACATCCACCACTCAAAATGTGAATCTCTAGAATACTTTCCTGGCTGCTGTTGTGATGGTGAACATTAGGAAATATATTCCTCATTTGTCATCTGGTGTGCTTTCATGCCCAGAAGAGGCACAGAACCAAACATGATGTTCATTGTTTAGTTGTGCATCTCTTAATACTATGCAAAATGTGGAGATTAATAAAGAAATGTGCAATTCAGTCTGGAAGGATTGTTGCTGACTTATAAAGCCCAGAAGTGACTTTTCAGAGTGTTGTAGATATGCATAGTTAAGCAGATAGCAGTGTAAATCTGTCCTGAAATAGTAAATCATTCCTCAGTTCTTTTTCTTTTACCATCAACTCAGAAAGAAGAGGAGGCTCGCCTGCGGGAAGAGGCAGAGCGGATTCGATTAGAACGTGAAAAGCATTTCCAAAGAGAAGAGCAAGAGCGCTTGGAAAGGAAGAAGGTAATTCAGTACATGCAGAGAAACAGTAATTAATTTTGCCTTAGCAGTTTGCTTCCACCTCAGCTGTAGAAAGTTATCCATGATATAAATGTGCCCTCAGAAAAGCTGCAGTCCTCATCTGCGTAGCCTGATGTGAAAGTGAAGGAAATATTGCCAACAGTAATAAATAATTCATCTTTTTTTCAATAAATAGATGCAACTGATAAATGAAAAGCAGTTGTGGTTTGGGAGAGATATTTTTACATTTATGCCAGCAAACATTATTTTACCCCTTTACATTTCATTGTAGAGACTTGAAGAGATCATGAAGAGAACGAGGCGTGTAGAAGCCGTAGATAAGGTCAGTGTTGCTACTTAACGTGTGTAAATATTGGGTGTTTCACTTCTTCAGTGCCATTTTTAATTTACAAAACTGTGCTTCCTTTGTAGAAACCCAATGACCAGCAAAATGGACATATATCAAAGGCAAATATGACTGGAGAAGCAGGTATTGTGTTTAAGTGTGCCCTGAGCACAACCAGAGAATAAATGCCTACTAAGCACAATGATTTGAGATGCAGTTTGGAAATTTGTCAGACTAATTGCAGTAAAGAAAACCATGAGAGGAATATAACTGAACTCTTAGCAAACATTATTTATTGAGCCTTTCTGTAGTTAGCCATTACTAAATGAGCCAGCTGTTTCAACAACTTTGTCACATTGGTGTTTAACAAGAGGGAGCTGCTTACCAACTTAATTATTTATAAAGTGAAAAGAAACAAATGTTTTTTCTGATCACAAAAGAAACTGATTCTATAGTTTGTTTTATATAGTATTACA
This sequence comes from Tetrax tetrax, assembly GCA_009806455.1. NCBI lineage: Eukaryota > Metazoa > Chordata > Aves > Otidiformes > Otididae > Tetrax > Tetrax tetrax. Next base: position 47,445 of record WHYT01014109.1, read on the forward strand.
GACATTGCTGCAGACTTACTCCATTTTCTTAAACAGTTATTTCATCTCAATCATCAAAACAAACATCTCCTTGTGATTTCTTTCTTCCACACCTGCTGACTTATTCTTTTGGTCTTAATTTCTGTTTCTTTCAAAATTCAGCTCCTGCAGAAGCTTAGAGTCTCACTGTCACACCCACACTTTTAGTCTTCCCATCTATTCTGTTCCCTCTACCTTTTTTTCCCTGATCATTTCAGGTAGTTTTATGTAAGATTTTAATACTTACAATGAAAGAAGCAAAATAAAATGTAGCTCATATTCAACAATCATAAAGTATGAATTAGCAGTATTTAAAGATACTGAAGTCAAGCTATCGAATGGCTTATCCTCTTGTAGCATATGTAACATGTTAAATGACATAAATCTTTATTTGTCTTTTGTGTTTGAGTTGAGTAACACAGAGAATAAATAATAGCGCTGGCTGCATGTACTGCTTCTTTTTTTATGTTTTAAAGTGGATGTTATAATTAGCACTCAGGAAACTTTTTGACACAGATTTCATTACATGTGTTTGGAAGCTATTTGCCTACATACTATCTTGAGGGAAAAAAATTAGTTTGGGAGCTGCTAATACAGAACATATGTCGGATGCCACCTTTTGCTGCAGGCATCGTTGAAGGTGCTATAAACCACTTAAATAATTCTTGAAACTAAAAATGGCTCTATAACATGTGGCTAGTGCTTTCCTCCCTGGGGTAGAAAACGAGTAGTCAGTTTCCTAAGGCATCCGAGAATTTGGATCTCCATTTCCCCAGGCCCAAGGGAAGGCTGGAGTCCTTGAGTTGACTGGATGAAGAGAAAACTGCCCTCACCTTCAGGGCTGCTCTGCTCTTCAGCTTTGTTTTATCTAGATATGCTATTAAGTTAAAGGTATGAATGAATGAATGCATGGACATATTTCTGCCAACTCTAACTTTACATATTTATGTTCTAATAGACTTCTGACTATACACGAATGATTTTTTTTTTCCAGTCTTATTGTTTGGCAAAAATGAGGAGACCTTTGTGGGAATGGCCAAATCACACAGTGAAACAAAATCCATCACCTTTTTGTTATTTGTTTGGCCTCTGCTTCAAGACAGGAGATAACCCTGCCCTTCCAAAGCAGAACTTTCTTCTGCTTTTCTCTTTAAATGTCAAATCCAAAGTACTTTCCTCTTGTTCCACTTGTAGAAGCACCAAAACCCATATTGATAACATCTTTTGTGTAAAAACTTGCCAAAGAGATGACTAAGACATTCAATGTAAAAAAAACTTCAGCCCAAGCATTTAGAACATAGCAAAACAAGAGCAGCAGAAGGAGAGTCTCCTCAAATGAGGTTTTGGGTAACCGAAATACACGTGTCCAAGCTAAGACAATAATAAATTGTCCTTCTGGTTATTGTAACAGATGCTGTAGCTTCCTTTGACTATGCTGTCTTTTGTAGGAAATGTTGTATCCTAATATGTGGGTGTAGATTATGTTGTTTGGTTTTATGAAAACTTGTTTTCTTTTTCTAGTCGTAACCAGTCCTGCATCTCCCTTGGAACCTGCAGAAGAACCTCAGCTTCAGCATGCAACGCAATCTCCGCACAACGGGAAACCTGTCACCTGCACGCGCGTCATTGTTTCACATCAATCCCCCATAAATATGGACAGGTAAGAACATGGCTAAGTACTGGAGGATGTTTAAGAGAATGAGGGCTGCTAGAGTAATAAGTTCTTTTCAGATCCGTGTATTCATTAACTGAATAAGAGACAGCTGTTCTGTCTGCCTTATTTTGTGTTTATCTTTTCTTCTGTTCAGAAAAGAACTTTATCATCTTTCACTTAGTAGTAACCAATTTTGCCAACTTGTAGGGAAGAGTTTTGTAAAAACACATCACATTCATTGCAGTGTTTGGAACAATGTGTTGTTTGCCAGCAATTATTACAGAAATTGAAACATAATGAAAAGGGCAATTCCTTTCTGTTTCTTTCCATGAATTACACTTCATAAAAACCACTCTAGATTTATAGTGCTAGTTTTCTTGATTGGAATAATGAACCCTGTGCTTTCAGCCTAGATGTTTCAATTTTTGAACTGCTTGAAGTATTAGCAAGTTTTGCTTACTAAGCAAAAGTCTCTCATGTGAGATACATAATTAGTCCTTTTGGCTTTGAATTAAAAAAAAACCAAACAAACAAACAAAAAAAAAAACCCCGCTTGGTTCTCTATAAGGAGAATTCAGGGAAGCAGATATGTAACATTGGGAGCTCTCTGTAGCCACGAAGCAAGTCACTCAGACTTTGAGAAATTGTTGAAATTCTTGAAACCTTGGTGTTGAACCGAGTGAAATCTGTTACATAAGCATGAGCTGTCAGTTATTTCAATTTTAGTAATGCAGAAAGCCAAATAATCCCTTAGTCCTTTCATGTTTTATGCAGGTAATGCCAGAATATGCCTGATAAAACTTGAATGTGGAAAGCCGTCACGCAGTCTGTAATGGGCGATATGCTTCAGGGTGTGATTGGCACTAATTGAAGGAGGAATTTGCCCTCTCCTGGTCCCTCCATATGCCTGGGGGATCTTAGCCTGCTGTCATGCTGACAAAGATGCTCCTGCTGAGAGAAGTTCTGTCAGTGACACAGAGCACTGAGCTGCATTGGATGAGCTGCACAGAGCTGCCTCGTGATTGTCTCGGGCAGTTATTAAATGTTAATCACCCTCAGCCTTATGCACCTTGATGTTTGTAATATAAAATGTGCCCGACTAATGAACGCTGTCAGGTAGCATTATAATCCATGTGGAAGGAACCTCAGAATGGCCAAAGTGAAGAATGAATACATGAGATTGAAGAAGAGCAACAAAAGTCAACTGTGGAAGGGGAAACTGGTATGCCAGGTTAGGGTGCAGAGGGACTCTTTGTTTGGGGGACATCCACAGTGACTGGGAAGGGAAAGGCTGAAGCACTTGCTACCATCCCAGTGTAAGCTTAGCCCAGGTAGCCTGAAAAACTGTTGTAAGGAATACGTAGCAGCATAGGTTTTATCACATGGTAAAAGCCACAGGTGTTAACACCACTTCTACTGCATCTCATGTGCTGTGGTTGTCTGGCATCTAGATCTACCTGATATTGTAGCACACGCAACAGGAACAGGTGGAGATGGTCTCTTCTGTGAGCACCTCACTCCAGTCCCCAGAAAGATTTGGCTTTTGTCTGGAAAAGACCTGAATATGTTTTAAGGGTAAGATAGCTCAGATTTCTGACCAGAACTTAAAAAGGCTTTGCCTGTGGGATTTGTGGCATGTGCTTGTGTGTGCAAGAGAAGGGAGTGAAGGAGAGGAGTCTTTTTCAGGCCTACAACAACAGTTGGTCTCGTTCTCCTCCTACAGTGTAGGTGGTGTGGGAAGTTTCAGTGGGTCTAGGACAGAAGTGTAAGTGTTTGTGGGTCTATTTTGTAGAGCACTGGGATCTGGCCTGAAAGTGTGTCCTTGAACAGGACTGGTGGTTAGTGTTCAGGACTAAACCCAGAATACCTGTAATTGGGGTCGCTCCCCAGACACTGCAGGTGCTGTCTTTCTTGCACTGATAGTGCTGAAGACGGGTGACTTGGAAAGCTCCTAGAGGTTTGTGTGAAGATAAGCAGTTCTGCTCTGGGTCATAATAGGAAGTTGCCTGACAGCTTACTGTGCTGAACCTTCGTCCCTATTCCTCCCCATCATGTTGTCCATCCTGTGTCAGCTCCGTGGCTGGGACTCAGCTGTAAATAGTAGCTTCTATGGTCATAAGTACAATGCAGCTGAGAAAAATTAAAAGAATTCTAGGGGAGTGAAGGCAATTTATTTCAATACTTCACCAGTCTCTGTTGCTGCTTTTGATCAATGATGCAGATCTTGTTGTACTGGAACTTCATTAGCTTTCCAAGACAATTGATCTTTATAAAAACTAATTAAGATGCTGTGATCTGCTGAATTATTTACCATATATCTAATGTCAACAATTATTAGTTTTGTTAATAAACATTTATTGCAGATGATAGATTGGTGTAATCATCTATCCAACCTAATAGTTTGTCAAAATTTTTGTTGGTATTCCTACTTCTGTTTTGTAAAGAAATGAACATTAATCAATTTTTAGGCTTAAAGCTTCTTCATTTTGCATCATGGAAGAAAAAAAACAGATATATTTGCTTGTAAATTGAGCTGTTTTACCATGTTAGCACTCAAATAGATCTTACGTGAATTTGCAGTTCATAGAAACAGTTTATTTTTTATAGTTGTCTGAGTTAAAATGACATGTCGGAACATCATTTTTGTGGTACGTAGTTTTAAGTGGTGCGGCAAGCGTTCTGATTTTGCCACCTATGCTTGCTCTGAGTATCTTCTCCACAAGTAAATTGGTTTAAACGATTTAATACTTGAATCCTAATGAAGAATAGTGCATTTTTATGGTGTGAGCAGGGAGTGAGCTTATATCTGACCTACACATCTATGGTGAGAAGACTCACAACTGGACTTAGATGAAGACATTTCTCATCCAGGTGTAGTACAATGGAAAGCGCAACACTAAATATATTTTTAATTGGAGCATACCCTGGAGATTTTCCAATTAGTAAAGTATCTAGAATTACCAAGAAAATGGGTAGTTCATGGATGCTACAGTATTATTAATGGCATGTTAACTTCTGGCTAGGTTCTGGGTTTTCGGGTGTCTTTTTTCCAACAAATGGAAGAATGAATTTGAAACAGTCATTTGAAAATAAGATATAATGTTTAAAGTATTTTCAAAATTTTTGTAAATTACAAAAGACTTCAACAAGATTTTTTATGGATTGTAATTTTTTCTTGCTTTACTGAACAGTAGAATCCTGGAAGAAACACAATGATAGCAGTTGGAGCTGGATAACCAGTACAGCTGCCTAATCGATCTCCCACTTGTAGGTTGTTGCTTGTTCTCTGCTTTCTAGTTCTTTACCCAAGTTAGATCCTGTCTGCTACTTCTCCGAAAGTTATCTCAGTACAGTGGTTTATGTTGACAATATTTTCCTTATGATATTTATTCTTATCCTGGAATTCCTGGCTTTCTATAAATGCCTGTAGTGGGCCTCAGTGAGTTCACCTCACCTGTGTGTCTCCATCCCACATAAAGGGACTTGGATCTGGGTAGGTTATATAACCTGTTTTTAGAAATACACAGGTAGACAAGGTGATTGCCTCAGTATCTTCTCCCGGGCAAAGAATTGTTACCGAGTTCAAATTCTTATGTAGCATTCATTGCTCAGTCTGTAGGATAGCACACTTGACACTTGCTTTAGCACTATCTTCCCTTCTACAGGCCTCAGGTCCTCATTGCTGGCTGATGTCAGTGCTGTTGTGTCAGTGGATTATTTAAATCATTCAAAAGTCTGGGTGCCATTTTGCTGTTAATGTCTATCTGTGACATCTCTGCTAAAATCATGTCAGTAAATTAGATGACTGATATTATCTTTCAGATCAGGAATAGCAGATGCAGAAGTATTTTGGCACATTCCAAAGGCCTACAAATCCTTTTTTTTGTTGTTTTGTTTTGTTTTTTTTCTTATTGAGTGTTGATTTCAGATGGGTGATCAGAAAGACAGACATAGTAAATTCTGAAATCCTAGTCTCTTCTTTCTTCTTTACTCTCTTCAAATTCTTTACGTATAGATTATGTCTACACAGAGCTTTGGCTGAAAATATCTATATCAGATGTAGTTTTCCGTAGTTTTAAACTTTTTTGATGTTCCAGTTCCTTAATTAAATTAGCTGCTCTTCTCTCAACTTCCTCTAGTCTATCTTATTAATATTCATGTGTCCAGTTCAAAATGCGAAGCTGCACAGATGCTTTTTTTTTTAGCTGCTATGAAGTTGTCCTTCAGATGCCTGCAAGACTGTTATGTTTGGAAATGCACTCTGAATAACTCAAGTATTTTTTTTTTTTTTTTTTTTTTTTTTTTTTGTTGTTGTTGTTGTTGTTACATAGGTATCTTGCTACAGGCACACTTACAGAATATAATACAGTACCAAAATTATCCAGTTCTTAGAAGCATACCTGCAGTATTGTATGCCTGAAAAGGGTATCTCTAGTGTTGTGCTGGACACCAAGACATTGCTAAGAATGTAACCTAAGACAATAAGAACAGCTGTAGCCTGTCAAAAATCCATTATTTTTTTGTGCTCTTTGCTTAAATGAACTGTTGCAGTCACTTAAGGAGAGAGTGTAAAGGAAAAAAAAGCTAAGTACCAGGCAGATCCCCTGGTCAATGAAGGATTACTAAGCATTGTGGTCCAAATGCAACCATAGGCTCAAGCAGTCCCTAAGCTGCTAATTACCAGAAGCTGGAGGGCATAGCCATCTCCTAGGAATCTGTCTAATCTCCTTTTGAGCTTATGGCCTTGAAGATGTCCAGTGGAATTAATTCTACAGTTCTGTTTTTCCTTTTGTTTCTTCTAAACTTGCTCTCCTAGTAATGTGGTGGAGCAAATAGCGTAAAATATGGAATATTTTATAGCATAAAATACAGAAGATTCATAGTCATGGTTTCCTCTTCTTTACCCTCCTTGTGATTGTATAGACTCCCCTGTCTGAAAAGACATCTTTCAAGTCTGTGAATCCTGGTTTAACTTAGTATGTAATACTGGCCGAGCAATGGCAAATAAATGTGAAGGACTATTTATCTATTAAGTCAGCTGATGAATCAGATAGAAACATTCAGATCTGTTTGCAGAAACAAGAGTCGTCTTCATTGTACCAACGCTTGTTGATGTACTATCCTGTTTAATTTATATGAATGAGCAGTTGCTCTCATCCTCCCTCTTTCTTACCCCATCCATCAAACTTGCCGTGTTACCCTCGCTCTGGTAAGGTTATTGGTAGTAGGTGGGGATGAAATGAGTAATAGGATACCTTATAGTGAACAATAACCTAATAACTATACATTATAGAGCAGATCTTATTAGTCCTAAAACATTTCACAGATTTGCATCTCTGGCACAGAAGGGTGATGTGATTTATGACCTCTCCCAGGCAGCCAACAGGATTTCTGTGTCTGCTCTCAAACTCAGTGCAGTGAAACATACTTTTCACTTTCAAATTCACTCAGTGTATCCACAGATGGAAAAAAGAGGAATGCCTTTCTGAAAAACAAACAAACAAACAAACAAACAAAAACCAAAATCCAAACCTGGTGATGGTTTAAAAAACTGGGAAAGGCTTGATAGGAAAACCAGCATGTCATTCTCACAGGAAATCTGGTCTTTGGCTGAAGTGTTGCTACTTTCAAAAGAGCAATAATTGTTTTCTTTCTCTTGGGAAGTACTGTAAAACAATTTTGTAATTGTTTGTGAAGAGTTGGACACCCTAAGAAGCCAGAAAATTAAATTAAACCATGTTCCAATTACAAGCAGGGTTTGATGTGGGTTTATTGGTTTGTTTGGTTTTTTGTTTTGTTTTGTTTTAAGATTAGTAAATGTACTGTCAGATGAAAACTAGCCTGTGAAGCCAAGCCGCTTGCTCAGAAATAGCCTGAGGAAATTGATAGCCTAGTTTAAATGTAGGAAAATTGCATCTGAGCCTTGATGGCTGAAGCACTTAAAAACAACCTGAACAGTCATGATGTGATCTGAATGACCGCATTCCCTGACCCAAGATTGTCAGGATCTAACTGTTGGGAGCTTTAAGGAGAACCTGTGAAATTTCACATGATTTTTGAGTGTCAGTTGAGTACCTGCTCTTTCTTGAGGAGCTTATGGTTCTGTTACTCTTACCCTGTTCACTAAAGCAGCACCTTAGTTTCTCCCCTCTGGCAAGACAGTGCTTGCCATCTGCAAAGAGAGTAGGATTTGACAATACAGGGCCTAATAAAAGGTTGGGCCCTAATAAAAGGTTGGGAAGAGCAAGACTGAGAGGCATGATCACCTATCAGGAGAGTGTGTGTCCTTGGAGAGTGTGTCTGCTTGCACTGCTCCTGACTGGGGGAGATGTTCGAGAGCTTGCTCACAATGTATCTCTGTCAAGTGGGAGATAGAAAGTGTAGAAAGACATGAGGGATGCTGGGAGGTGTTTCTTTTGGCTTGGGCATGATTGATAGGAGGAGTAGGTAGCACCTTGGAAATAAGCCCTAAGAACTTGTAGGGGAGGAGGGACTGAAAAGAGAACTGCATTGGTAAGGGAGTTTTTTCTGTAGCTGAATGGCAGGTAGAAGAGGCTGCTCCAAAGGAGCACTCCCCTGGAGGCAGGAGGTGATCCAAGGAATAATAAAAATGACAATGGTCTTATCTAAGGGCAATTACGTGGATTTGCAGTAAGAGGAAGGGTGTGACAAAGGTTATGAGAGCTGAAAAAGACGTTAGAGGCTGTAAATTGCATTAGGTAGGTGGCTCAAGATAGCAGAGGTGGTGCTGCAGGAGCTTTCTTACTGCTTCCCGTTTCAGTCACTTCCCTGAACTGCAGAGTCCGTAAAGCTCTCCGTAGTTCCAGGTGTAGCGTAGCCCACTGTAACAGCTATCCTGTGTGTTTGAGGGAAGGCACGTCCAGTACTTGTCTGCAAAAACACTTTTTCTAAAGCATAGTTTTGTTTTTACTGGCTAAAAGAATACTCTGGATTAATGCAGACTTTTCTATTTGTAGTACTGCTTTGAGGAGGACTAAATTTCTGTTTTAAGTGCAGCATATGAAGAAATGCCTATGTTTCTCTTTCAGCAATCTCAATCCAGAGAAAAATGCAAGCGAAAATGGGATGTCTGTGCAGAATGATAACTTTGAAGAGATCATAAACCTGCCCATTGGTTCTAAACCATCCCGGGTGGATGCCATGAACAATGACGGAAGCAATAGTCCTGAAATTCCTTTGAATCCAATTCTAGCCTTTGAAGATAAGGGGACTCTTTTGCCTCAGGTAGATAGTGTTCAAACACATCAAACAGCAGGTAGGTTTGCCTTGGTTCATTAACACTTGCAGTGTGCTGTAATTGACAGGGGACCTAGAGCTCTTAATTGATACAAGTTGATTAATTTAAGTGTTTTTAAACCTCATCTTATTTGGGGAAAGGAGCATATCTTCTCTTTGTAAATCTATGCATGCCAAGTACATACAGATGCAAATTATGGTGAGGCCTTACCGTTTGTTTGAGGGGGGATCTCAGTTACACTGCACTTTCTGCCATTCGAAGTTGCTGGAAAGCACCGGGCAAACATTCTCAACCAGAAATGGTAACAGTGACAACTACTGTTCCTAGCTTACAATAAGCAATCGTGTCCCAGTTCTGCAAGTGTAATATCTGATACACACATGCAGAAGGGGAGCTGGTACCCACCTTCTGTGTAAAATTCTCTATGTACTTCCCTCATCAAGTTCTTGCTGACATCAATATTGAGGGATGGTTTGCAGCACACTGGATTCTTCTGAATTACATCACAGCTTTTAAAGGATGTTAGGTCAACAAATACTCTTTTAGCAAACTAAATTGGACTATCATTTTCTATTTCTGTGGCTAGAAAATGTAAGGAAAATAATCTTGCAATAAAATAGTTGCATAAATGCATAGCATTTTGGAATAAGCATTGTCACTCTTTGCTGACCTGTCATTTTTGATACCTTCTATTGTAGAAGTGATCTGATTGTTTCTTCTGAAGAACCAAAGGTGATAGGAGCATCTCTGCAGTCAGTGGAGTTTCTTCCATGCTATGAAGGAGTGTTTTATTTTTTTCTCTCCAGTTTTTTAAAGATTTCTTGAATATCTTTTTTGGAAGGACTTTAGTAAAACCAGCAGAAGAAATGATGGAAATAGACTTGGATCACCTTTCTAATAGCTTTCATCACTAGAAAAATCATGCTTCACATGCGTTACTTAATACGGCTTTTTCCAACAAGCTTTTTTTTGTTAGTAAATGGATATTTCTGCATTCCTTAAGACACAAGACACTGGAATCTGAAAGCAATGGGCTGATTTGGGTGGTGGGACTGATTCTTTTTTTAAAAGGTGGGTGTTGGTTTAAAAGGCATAATTGTAAAATTGGCAAAGAATCTTTTACACTTTGTGGTTCTAATACTTGAAAAATAAATACCTCATTGCTCTACAAGTAGAGTTAATGAGGTGTTTTATTTAAACCTGTTGGTTTAAATATTATTGCAGAGAACTCTAATTATGGGGGCAAAGTATAGGCTTCTGTATCAGGTTCTTGTAAATGTAATTCCTACAGGGACATTCTGTAAATTGAGACGTCACTATGATCTTCTTGCATTTTTCTCTAAAAACACAAAACAAGGCAGGTTTTAAAATGTGAACATTTGAAAGCGTTATTTTTTCATGGACAAGAGGAAAACCTATTGTTCTCCTAGATAATGTATTTATGAATTTTGTTCAGTACAGAAATAAATCATTTAATTGAATAAATTAGAAAAATGTGGTAAAATGATACTGCAAACTTGATTATTTTTTTTTAAAGTTACGTCCATGTTCACAATACTGTGAAAGATGTGTACGCATGTGCGTGCACACACACACAAAAATACCTTGTTCTGAGTCCTGTAAATTGCTGCTGTTCCCAATGATGGAAGACTTTTCCTTTGCCTTATCAGACTATTGAAGACTGTGTGAAACCTGAAATATTTGATTTTTTTTGGATGATGAAGCAGGTTTGTTTGGAGATTTTTTTAGTTTTGCTCGTTTCAGAGCAAATGGAAAATGGTCATTGTTTGTGCTTTTTATGTAGCGTGTGACTTTTATAAAGCAGTACAGTTTCAGTGTTAAGAGGAGCAATGCAGGTTGCTTTCTCTTTAGTTTGATAATGATTTCTACTGTTGTTCCATCCTTCATTTTTGGTTGCTATTGGGCAGAACTGTAAAATCTTGCACCTTTTTGTGCTTTGATAAACAATGCTGTTACAGGTAGAGCTCACTCTAGGTATTTGAGTTTGAAGCACCAGCCAGGGCTTGATGCATTGCACACTGAAGTCAGCGAGAAGATTCTTGGCCAGGGGAAATGGAGGTTTATGGGGTTTCAGTTCATGCTCCCAGAAAACGTACCATTAAATTCCTGCACTTGCTTGCAGTGAGTACTGAGCTAGGCCTGTAGGAAGCTGTGCAGGAAGTTTGTGCTAGCAGAGGAAATCCTCTGAGACAAAAGCTGAAGAATTTTTTAAGAAATTACTTTCTGCTGCTGTCAAGCGGTTATCTTATACAGGAGATGGGATAAAAGCAATGGTAATGCAATGAAAGAGGCTTCATCTGCCAGGATACATATGGAAAGGAAAAAACAGCCATTCAGTCAGAATGCTTTCAATAGTAGCTTGTGACACAGTAAAATGAATTGGGTTCCTTTCTTGCTTTCTTTAATTTTCCATGTACATAGCCACAGTATTTTGAAGTGTCCAGAATATGTAGTTTTTCTTTAAACCTATATATAGCATGTAAGTACCAAATAAAACTTGTTTGAAATATTTATTTCTATTTATATTTTCATTTTCTTGCATAGTTGAAGCAGGAGTCGATCTGTGAAGGAAGACTCTTTTTGCTACTCCTGGTCTGCTTAAAACTTTTCTTTGGGTTTCCTGTAATCTCTTTACTAGAAAATCAGTGCAGAGTCACTTGCAGCTAGAAACAGAGCAAAGAAATAGCCAGTAAGATTCAGCTTCAGTTTTAAGTCTGAGGATTCCTTTAGGCTCAGGTTTAAATTATGCTGATCTGGTTTTTTTTTGTGAGACTCCTGAATGCTTGCTTCACTGTTTGTGGCACAGATTAAGAGCCTGCTTCATTCCCATGTGTGTTTTGGTTTTTGGCTTTTTTAACAGGCCTTCAGTAAAAACAATTTATAATTTTATTAATTCCAGGTATGCTTCCAATGAGAGAAACAAAATTTCCTCCTTTTCAAGGGGCTGACATACAAACAAAAGCTAAGGAATTGGGAGTAGAACTAGGTGTATGAATAAAAAAAAAAAACAAAAAACCAACAACAAACAAACAAAAAAAACACTAAAAAAAATAAAAAGGAATGAAATTTTAAGTCTTTGGTTAAGACCCTTTCTTTAAATGCAGGGAAAAATAATTTCTCTTCTGTTGAATGTTGGTTTTGACAATAAAATATGTTACCAAATGAAGGCCAGCTCCTTTGCCTGCTATCGTAACTGGTTTTGTTGTTTGTACTATCAGAGGCAACACTTCGCTGTTCAGTGAGGTTGAACAAGCAAGTGCAGCAGTGGCAGACAGCCATTCTGAAGGGAGGGAGTAGTGACCTTCCACAGCAGCTAGCCTGTCTGCTTTGGAAAGGCTCAGCTCCTTGCTCAGATCTTAACAGCACAACATAAATGCTTACAGGATGACATTAAATCAGCTTAGTTCGGTACATCACAACTACTGGGTTGTTCACCATGAGCTTTGCTTCTTTCATATGTCTCTCATCTCCTCATTCCTGATGAAGAATTCTTCGTTATTTTCTTTCTTGCTAAGACCTTGAAACAATGTTTACCATTAAATACCTAAGAATACAGATACAGGACAGATCCTAATATCATTACTTAATATTACACTGATTTTCTTCTTGGAAAATGATCTAAAGTCACTCGAGGAGGTGGCCTGAAGTTTGAGATTTTCTGATTTTGTTCCTAGCTGTGTCACTCAGCTTTTTGTAGTCCTCTGTTTTAATAAGCCCAGCTGCCCACAGCTGAGCACGAGTGTTTCACAGGAGATTTCAAAATAAAATTCCTGTAACACACAAATATTGAAAATGCCATACTGCTTTATCTGAAGTCTGTCTGCCCTGTTCTTTAACAGGTCTTTGCCTCAGAAAGGCTTTTGAGTGTGTTTTTGGTTGGGATTTTTTTTAACAGTACTATTTGAGAGAGCTTGCAGTATTAAAAGGAATAATTAACAGAAATGCCTACTCCAAGCACCAAAAGTAAGCTTAGAGATTTGGGCCACA
>WHYT01014109.1:60402-94669 GCA_009806455.1 Tetrax tetrax
TTTTTTTTTTTTTTTTTTTTTTTTTTTTTTTTTTTTTTTTTTTGTAGCTCACTTTTATTCCATGTTTGTAGCCAGTAGCAGCTCTAAAGCTCTACAAGCATGTAAGAATTATACCATGGTCAGAAGTACCTGAAAAGACAGGAAACTCTTCTGAAATGTTTTCATAACAAACTGTGGTATCTGGGAGCTGGTGTTTGCTTTAAGAGTGGTTCCAAAATTTCCATATTCCAGCCAGTTCAACATGAGGCTCCAGGAGGGTTCTTGTTTTTAAAAACAAGTGTATTGATCAAAGGTGGAATTGAATTACTAATAGCTGATGATTATTATTATCGTTATCAGTTTACTCTTCTCTTACAAATTAAAACCTACATCAAAAAACGAATGCCTCATAATTTCAAGGCTCTGTGCTACATTCTTTTTTTCCTGAAAAATACTGTTGTGATTGGCTAAAAGGTCTGTGAGAGACTCTTCTTCTGGAGAAGAGGGTAGGGGAGGTTGTTGAGTATCCGGTATACATGTAAGAAAACTAGTTGAATTTTAAAATATTATTACTTTTTTTTTTTCCCTCTAACTCCTTTTAAAATGAAATATTAATATCAAAATATAAGATCAATTCCTAATTTTGCCAAATACGTTCACTTTTTCCCTGTTGGAAATTATTTACCTTTGAAAATATTGCAGAACACAGATTTCTTTCTGTATTCAAACACATCTCACTCAGATCTTTCATGGTAGCTGCTATATTCTGAACACGCTCTGTGCAACATTTCTCTGCCTCAATGGGCCTTTGCTCTTTTGATGGAGAGCAGTGCCTACAGTGTAGGTAAGGATCAGCCTTAAGGTGTGCCCTTGTTTCTTATAAATTTATTGCAATTTCTGAGTTGTCCCTTGGCAGTTACTTCCTGTAGTAACCTGTCCATAATTTGCTACCTTTATACTGTATGTTAATTCAAGTATTTTCTAAAGCTAAGTCTCTGGAGTGTGCTCTGAAATAAGGGACATGGAACAGAAACAAGATGACTGCAGAGTAACCCATGTACTTGAGAGATGCCTCTTCAGTAGAATCGGCCTTTTATGTGAATAAAACCTCATGAATATGGTGCTGGTTTTTTGGAAGGAGTGGTGAGGAAACAAAAAACAAACTATGGAAGATTGCCCAAGCTTAACAGGAGTTTTCCAAACCATGGGAAGGAATGTAGCCACAGTCCTCACATATACGTAAGCAGCCAGCCAAAGCGTTCAAGGGATTGTCTTTTGACCTGCTCCGATTCCTGTTATCGGAACATCTCTTTTGTATGATGAAACTGCAAGTAGCAGGAAAACTTTAACTAGAGGAACTGATGAAAAAAAGTTGTCTTCTCTGAAAGTACAGGCTTTTGGATCTGATAAGTTTCCATAAGCCATCTGGCTTAAATATTAACTGTCTTCATGGCAAATAGCTGCCCTAAGGAGCTCTTGAGTTTCTTCTGTTTGCTGACGGACTTGCTCAAGGAGTTTGGCCATTTGGCTTTTTCTGAATGCTAATGAAAATTCTGGATCTGAAGAGGAAAAACAAATGTTAGGCAACCTGCTGTTTTTCCTTGTATTTTAATGCAGATGCTTAGAAAGCTTCTATTTCAGGTCAGATATAAATTCAGTTTTCATCCCTATGACCATTCAAGATGGTTTGCTGTTAAATTCTCCTGATGCAGATGTCTGAAGCTCAATTGTCAAATTCAGCCTTATGCAACAGGTGCATATCAAGACATAGCAGGGTTTTGGCTCTGATTCTATACAGTGTGTATCTTCACATATACATTCATTACCATATTATAGCTCTCATCTATACTCCTACCTGAAACAAAAAAAAACCCCAACTAACCAAAAATGGAAAAAAATCAAGGAACAGAATTTAAAGTATGAAAAAGATGTGAGACTTCCCAGCTTTAATACCAGTTAATCAAGCAAAAGTTCTTTGCTTGCTTTATCAAAATAAACTAAATTCATATTTGAAAAGTTTTTAGGTCATGTCTATTGTCAAATATATTGGATAAAAACATGTACCTGAAGTCCTGTTTCTGCTTCCCTGCTGGTCAGAAAGCCTCTAGTTTTAAAGCAAACAAGCAAAAACCCCATCTGTCTTTACTTAAAAACAGGTAAGGTAACAGCTACCCTTGAGATTATTCTGTTTGTTTAAGTGAGCAGAGCTAGTCCCCAGAGGAAGTTGCCCAGCATTGTAACCTTTGTTATAAAGCAGTGCCCGTTTGCCACTGATAGGAGCAAGCAGCAAGGAAAATACCTCCTCCCAGACCTACAACAACCCCTGAGCCTGGGGCTTAGCCCAGCAGGAAAGACCTACCTTCTCGCAGTCTGCAGAACGTAGAGATGCCCAGCTGCTGGAAGCGGACCTCTTGGTGGATAAGAAAATTCTTGAGGTAGGCCTCAATCTCTCTGATGTGACACTTCAACAAGAGCATCATTTTTTCTGCATAAATGGGAGAACCACTAGAGGTCAACAGGAGCCTTTAAAACACTTTGAAACTTGATTTTTGTTACAACATTTAAGAACGTTAATGACTCATCTAACTTCAGCTACAACCAATGTTACTGCAACCAATGGTAAAGGACTTCCGTGTACTACAGCCTCTAATAGGCTCTCAGCTGCATGGGACAAGCACATTAGGCATAAAGCTAGCTGTTTTCTGCAGGTAAAAATAATGCTCTTTTCATTCTCTCTCACTAAAACTTAAAAAACCCCACAGGCTACATTGTTAAAAGCCACTTCACTGCTCCTGAAGGCTAGAATTACAACAGCAGTGTTCGGTTCAGTAACATGCTTTCCTCTTGCTGGTCAGCGAGCAGAGTTGATCTCAACTTTTGAAATGCAACCATCCATTTGTTATTGTCTCTACCAGCCTCTGTTCCTATCTGTGGGTCATGCCATCCTGTTGTATGTACTGAGAAGGAGGGTCAAACAGAAAGATGCAACAGTGCCTCTTGTCTGAAACATGTTCCCATCTTTCCCTCGGTAAGGAGTGTTTTATGCTATCCCACTTTCCTACTTAAGTTGCTTTTAAGGACCTGGGAATTGGCTACAGACTAGCCCTGCAGAATGGCAGTGTTTGAAGAAGGCAGCAGACACCTGAATCAGATCTTTATCTATGGTCCATTTTCATCCCTTGGCTTTCTCATGCACCCAAGCACTGTTTTATGTGTATTTCAAGGGTCACTGTAGGTGCTTTTATGTTAATAAATCTGTATAGAAAAGATGCAGAATGCTATGGGAATGTTAAAGGTTGGTTCAGTGCCTGACAGCTAACTCCTTTGAGAAAAGGCTCATTTCACTCCAGCCAGCCATAAATATCTTTGAAAGTACAGCTAATACTGTGTGACAGTTACCGTGACCTATCATGTGCTGGATGATGGAGGCAGCTTGAAAGGATGCCTCAGTATGTTCCAGTTGGCCAGCCAGTCTCACCAAGCACTTTGTCAAGGGTTCATCCATCCATTGGACCATGTGTAACGTGGCTCCTTCTGGAAGACAGAGCAATAAGAGAGTAGTCTGTAAAGAGAAACTCCAGTGTCGAAGAAATGAAGGTGAGAGGTCTGCCAGAAAACATACTCCCTCAACTGGAAATCCTTTACACAGCTGGAGAAGCAAAGTAAGTGCTGAACTTATGCAGTAAGTATGTTTAGTTTGTCAAAAAAGGGTCACGTTCTGAGGTTATGCTCTCAGTAAGGCAGAGTAATGGATTTGATTCATAGAAAGGCTGGTGGATTTTTACTTTGTTGGTTTTGTGTTCTGTAAGAATGAATAGCTTTATGAGATCTATACTCTTGCCTAGTTGGTTCAATCTGTCCAGCAGCTGCTGGGCACCTCTTGCAAAATTAAATGTAACTGCTATGCAACTGGTGACATGTCACACCAGATACAGGAGATTAAATGTTTGATAGACAATATCCAATGCTGGGCAGGCTGGGAAAATTTACACTGCTCCTCTCTGCCATGAGGAGTGCTGTCCCTTCCACAGGCTAATTTGGGATCTCTTATAGAATCTGTGTGCAAAAAATTTAAAGAGAAAGAGCCACTTTGTATTTTAGTCTTTCCCTCTTCTTGTATTAGTTTCTGCTATCGTGGAATGAATTCAGCTGGAGAAATGGGCAATATTACGAATAAAAGTAGACAGGGTATGTACAGCAGTAAAGTTCATCACAGAGAATTTTGAGTAAAAAAAAATTAAGTAGTTCAACAGAAAAAAAGTGCAAACAATGGAGCCTATGTGTCCTGTCAGTGAATTGGATCTTATGGCAAAACTCCCAGAGAATTTAAAGGGAAAGACCTGGTCTGTACGTCCACCTCTGCTGCATTTCCTATTGGGATTAATAAAGGATACTTTAGTACACTTCTCAGATTAAGCCATTTATGGTGAAGTTTCTTCCCTACCTTGCTTTGCGAGCTCAGCAAGGCAAGATGTCACATAATGAAGAGAGTCTTCTTGAGCGTCAGTAGAAAGCATGGTGTGGAGGAGACCTTCAACACATGGGCTCTCAATGACTCTCTGCAACAAGAATGCGTTTCATGTTTAGCACTTCCATTATGTTTTAGTGGTGTCTGAGGACTTCAGAAGTACTGAATAAGTCTTAGCAATACTGAGGGCTAAAACACCAATAATAGAAATTTCTCCTCCCAGACCTACAACAACCAGGTGACAAACACTTTGATTTGTTCGGAGGTCACCTGATTTTAGGCATTTCCCAGAGCTTGCCTTGTCTGTGGGATGTTCTCATGATCACAGAGCACTCCGAGCTCAAAGAATTTCCTGCTGTACCAGGCTGTATGTCAGTATTAAGCTGTCATTTGCTCAAGTCTTGCTGCAGTGTTGAATAAGCTGAGTGCTCCAGGGCAAAGCACTGGGAAATGTGGAAGTTTTTCCATTTCTCTTATTTGCCTCCAGGGGTTTGAAAACTTTCTGGTGTTGAAAAGCTCTGATATGCAGAAACATGAGATGTCCTCTCACTAGCAAAGGTGAGTTCAGTTTCTGGAGAGAAATGTTATGAATTAAACACTTCTGTGTATCCTTTGTCTTTTAGGTTGAATCTGTGATGCCAAAAGTGGTGTTACACAGCATGTATCTGTACTGAGATACATATTTTAGAGACTGAGTTGAAAACAGATAGGAGGCTTAGCCTGTGCTGACCTGGATTAAAAGCACAGGAGACCAAGGAGTGAGCCCTGAATTGAGTCAGTTGGAGGGGACTGGTTACCAGTGAAGTTGAATCACAAAGTCATCAGCTCTCTGGGAGGTCCTAATAATGGAAGCTGCTCCATAAGGAAGCTCAGGTGTCTATCAACAGAAGGGAGTATCTTTTTTTGTGTGCTCATTTTATGTTGCGGTTTTTTTTAACTTGCTGCTTAGAGGTTGAAGCTGGATTCAAGACTACTGCCTTTCAAGTTCTCACACTCTGTTCATGTCCCACTGGCATAAAACCAACACTTTTTTTCCTCTTGTGCCAAGGACTCTCATGTATTTTAGGGATGGGTCCTTAGAATTGACCTTGGAAACCTGGCACTCCCACTCATGTCCATGGATTCACTTGTGCAGTGAGAGCTAAATACGCTATACATTATAAAGCTTTATGACGGTGAACCAGCTCCCTGCCGATAACAGAATAAAGTCAGAGAATTTAAGTGGCAAATATGGTAGTTTTTTAAAAGCAAACTTTGAAAGGATGGCCCATTTTTACACTTATTGTGGGCCTTGAGTTTGAGGGAATCTACTTCCCTGCAAAAATTGATTTCACAACTATCAGAAATTCAGATAATTCTTAATAAGAAACTCTTTCTAATAAAACCCCTTTTCATTATGGCACATCAGGTCCTTTTATTCATACAGACAATTTTGTGTAGAGTATCCTTGGTGTATGTTTCATTTAAAAAAAAAATCTTTCTGTGTATAATGCTGATTTGATATAACATAACTGCAACTCCCAGGGTATAGTTTAGTGAAAAACATTGGGTACCCACCTGTCTATTTTTGGAAAGGCTCAGGTTTTTGATGATACAAGCAGTATGGCAAACAATCACAGGGTCTGTTTTATGCACTGACAGTAGCGTCCCCAGGCTCTGTAGTAGCTCGGCACATGCCAGAATGTCCTGAGAAGAGCAACCAGTATCTCAATTACATCCGGTACAGACAACACAGTGCAACTTTGCAGCAAACTATAGATAGATAGGTCTTAGCTCTGAAAGAAGAGCATTACTTAGTTCATTTAAACCAACGATGTAGCAGCTGGGTCCAGTGCTTTTTCTCTCAAAATATGGTCTACTGACTGGCAGTGATCTACAGAGCACTTGCTATGGAAAACTGGAGTCTCTAAGGTCCAGGAGTTTATTTTATTTGCATCAAACACTTTCCAGAGGTTATTGATAGTCAGGTCAAGGATGTGTGATCCTGACTGGAAGGAGAAGTGGTCAGGGTAGGTGTGAAAGGCAAAAGTACGTGGTAAGTAGCAGCAGTAGTGTGTCCTTGTGTACCTCAGCAATTTACCTCGCCTGCAATAATGGACTGTGTGCTTAGATCAGTTTGTGATCAGGCATCGCTTTAGTAACATGTTCTGAGCAGCTTCTTCTGAGTTTATACACGTTTCTCTGCCATCTGATGGATATTTTAGAGGGACTTTACTGAATTCCCTCTTTTCCTAAATGTAGTCTTTCTCCAATTACCATTAATATTAATTGGCTCAGATCTAACTTAGAGTTTGGTTTACTGACCGGGTAGTTTCTTCAATAACAGTATGGATTAAGGGGGTACTGCTGTTTATAAGATAAACTTGATCTCAGCAGGCTTTGGGTTAGGTCTACAGTTAAAGACAAGGTAAGATTTCCTCTTGGGAGAATTTTTTCTTTCAGTCTCTTTCCCTTAGGAATCTGAGTTCTTTATGGAATTCTTATGTTTGTTAGTAATGAACTATATTATTTGTGCTACTTAAAAACTGAGACACATTAGCAAGAATGTTCAACATAAAACAAATCATCAGTACTACATACAGCTGAGAAAAACTGCGTCATTTTGAAACCCATGAAATGTCAGGAGCACTGAAGCAACATTGAAAGGCAGATGTCTTTAAAAATCAGTTTAACTTGCATCTTTCTTTTACACTTTTGCAATTTAACCTAAGTATCTCATTTTCTTTTAATATCAGCTGACATCTTCACTTCTGTTCATTTTTAGCACTGTCACAACCAGAAATCCTAAAATAAAACATGAAAATAGGTGGAAAAGGCAGCACTATGGCTAAGCTCAGGGCATTTAAAGAATCCTGTATGAAGATACGGCTGTAAATTTTTAATAGTTTTATTTTTCTTCTCTTCAAAGGCAGAAATAATATAATTTTAGATAATCCAGTTAAATTACCATTGATGATTATTTTTTGTGCTTTTAAACCAAGTGTCCTCTTTTCTATGTAATCCCATCAACTATAGTACCCTTATTTGATTTCCTACATCCCAAGAGGAGGAAATTGTCTATGGACTATAAATGAACTTTCTAATAGATAATGACTTCTCTGCCAAGCTCCTCTGTTTATTTAGGACCTACATTAGCAAGTGAGAGTACTTTGAATTTTGCTGAACCTCTTTTTTGGCTGGCATATGGCTGGGATCCAGATTTTGTTTTCTGGCTCAGTCCTACACAGCACGACAGAATCACAAGAAAACTCTGAGTAAAAATTGATGGGGTGGTTCAGATGGATATTGATCTAACTTCTCCCAAGATTTAAAAAAAAAAAAAAAAGAAAAAAAAAGGCAAGGAAAAGCATTCCAGCAGCAACTACACTTACAATAGCAATTCTGCACTCTCACCCCTTATCCAGGGATTTTTTTGCCAAGATAAATATTATCCTCTGTTTAACAGATAGTAACATGGGAAGGCAGAGTTATTTTGTACCTGGAGTGGGAAGTCAGTGGCATCATCTGGAGCAGACAGACCCCTGCTACACTGACTTCCAGGTCTTTGCTCAAAGGAATGTGATTTAAAAGGCTGTTTTCTCACAAAGCCTGACTTCTTCTTTAGTTGTTTCAGGGTTGGGCTGTCCTTGGGAGAACTGAATAAAATTCCCCCTGCAAGAGAGGGAAGTTTTCTAGTGTTTGCTGGGAATTGCTGTCACCAGCCTGGCCAGGGGATCTCAAAAAAGGGGTTTAAGCAGGGAGAGGAGCTCCTGTGAAGCATTCCCGGGGGTTTGCTTCATGGTAACGAAAGGGCAGATGAATTCTGCTCTATTGTATCCTGGGCAGTATTTGTAATAATTCAAGCATCACTTGACTCGGTTGTAAAGGTTAGCTTTGTTCGGTGGTTTGTTTTCCAAAAGCTGTTCCCATGGAGAAGTCCCTCTTTCACTTACTGAGAATTCAGCCTGGGTTAGAGAAAGAAACCTTGAAAAGATTTGAAAAACAGGCCAGAAAAGGCATGGAGGTGGGGAGGCAGGATATGAGTAAGGAGAGGTCAGCCCCTTCTCAGAGTGCCCAGGGCTCACACATACAAAGCAGCAACATTCAGTAGCCAGGGACAGCCCTGTTTGCTCACTAAAACAAATTCTGACATGTAGATACTTCTCACTGGAGAATAAACCCTCGAGTGTGATGCTTTGCTTTCCAGCCTGCTGCTGCTGACCCTTTTCCCCCCTGAAGGACGAGCTGTTGCACTACTGGTGTAACGAGTCTGAGCTCCCAGTGCCTATGTCTGCTCCCACTGATGCGGCCCCATGCCCTTTGTAGCTGCGGGTTGGAAGCACTGGTAAAGACAGGCTTGGGGATCAGGGAGGAAAGGAGCTGAGAGTACTCTTCGCTGGGAGAACAAAAAGTGTAAGTGGTGTCTGGGGGCAAGAAAAGCAAATGCGAGTGAGGACAATGTTCCAGCATAATGCATCATACTGAGTAACACTTTTACTGTCCAAATAGCCTACAACAAACTTAATGTATTTCAAGTGTAAGCTCCTTGAGAGCAAATTGTGTTTTGATTGCACAAGGCAGTTTGACAAGCAACAGGACATTTGGTGCTAATGCAGCCAGCACAAAACCTAGGAAGTCACAGTGCCTTTGAAAAGCTCGGTGCTCTAGTGGCTCCTTCCCAGGCATTGAGCTCATCCATTTTTCCGTCATGTCCTGGAGTTAGAGGAGGTACAATCTGGTTCATACTGTGGCATGGACGTGCAACTGAGGTGTAAGGCACCAGGCTTCCAATACCCGGAGAAAATTTCCAATCAGACTGAGTGTATTTCAGCCTCAAGAAGCACCGAAGCCCAGCTGTGGTTTCTCAGACTGTCTGTCACTACGGCTTAAAGCAATGTGGCATAAAAGGTTCTCCCAATTTTTTGCTTCATCTACCCACTTCTAACTCTCTTAAAAGGTTACTGTTAGCTTAAGACACCTATCAAAACCCTTTCATATCCATGTTCCTAAGGACATCTTTAATTTCTGTAATGGAAGGATATTTAAAAATAATAATAGTAATTTGTCAGTCCCTACTTACTGGTTTTGCTGTTTTATGTGGAGGATGAGAATACAGCAGGAGTATTTGTTTTGTTTATTTCCTGTAGTTTATTTCTCGTCAGACTTCTTGATATATTTGCATAGTGTTTACCGTGAATGTGGGCAAATGAACCGTTCTACAACTAAGGACACGAGGAAACACAGGAAGGTCCTGGTGAATTAGCTAAAGATAGATAGGATTTCAAATTTTATTAGCCCCCCCCTTGTCTTGATCCTAATTCAAAAGGTGTTAAATTTATGTAAATGTACTTTTAAATAACTATCCATATAGGGAAGTAAAGTATTTTTGCACTTTATTTTGCACTGATGCACTTCAAATGCACACTCTAAATTAGTTTGCTTTTCAATGTGTAGGGAAGCTCTATAAACTCTGTAGCCAAGAAATAACTTCCTCAGCTGGCCCCATGGCTACAGTCTCTCATAGTGCTATGCAAGTGTCCTGCCCCTTGTACACTCACGTGGAGACCTACGTTCTGGGGATGGAGGGAACCATAGGGAGTTTCAGGGAGCACAGAGTAGTATCCACGCATCCAAGGAATCTGACACCCATCTCCCCCTCTACCCTGCCCTTGGTCCCATTACAGGTAACCTGACTAACTACAGGATCCTCTGGATTCCACTGACCACAACAGATAAAGCTCCTCAGGTAGTCAGCAACAGCACAGATGCAGTAGACAAAACCTCATCGTTTTTGCGTGGGAGGGAGAAGGGCTGCGAAGCCTCACAGAGTCTATCAGTCATTCACAAAATGCATTTAATTTGCAGTTTTGCCTTAAGAGTGTTACCCCAGGCGGGGAGCCAGAACTAGTCTTTCCCCTGTAGTCTTGGGAAATGATCTCCCCTACCTGGTTGTGCGGGTGCTGGGACAGTATCCAGAGCAGAGCGATGGAAGCATGACGCACGTCCTCGCTGCCGGATGCCAGGAGAGAGCGCAGTTTGGGCAGGACATCCTCAGCAACCATCTCGGCCTGGATGTCTGCTGGTTTGGGAAAATGACCGAGGTCAGGGAGCTTCAGAGCACTGTGAGGAGGCATTTAGGTCCCTTATTGTAAACATTTGACTGTGCCTCAGTGACAAAATTAAAGGGGACCTCCCCATCTCTGTGGGATGGGACAATGCTGACCGGTTGTAAAAATAAACTGTCGTTAGTTCTGGCTTCTTTTACTAAAGGATTAATACAGGCTTGAGGGCAGAATGTAGGTTTGGACACTCTTCAGTTTGTACCTGAACCTCAGCAAGAAAAAATGAGGGGAATTTTCTTACTCCTTCATTGACACAAGGCCTGGTAGGAAGGTGGCAGCTTCTGCTGCACAGACAGAAAGACAGACCTCCCCAAACCACCTGTCCTGCAGAGTTATGGTTAGCCAGAGGAGAGATCAGCCATCCTGGCGGAATCCTTATAACCCATTTGTCCCCGCAACTTCAGCGAGTGCTTTTGGGCAGTAAAGGCAGTGGCAGAGCAGCCAGCAGACGGAGTGGCAGTCCTAAAAGGCCAAGCAGGCCAGGGGTTTTCAACGCTGCCAAGGAGCAGCGCAGCAGTTCCTTTACTCCTAGCTCCACTATAATTGTGATTCAAAATTAAGCACCCCTGCATTTTCTAGATGAATAACTCTCCCCTGGACCCTAGGGCTCCAGCGCTGGCCATACCAGTCCTCTGCTTTCATCTCCCAAGTATGTTGTAGAAATGGATCTTCGGCATTTAACAGGATAGGATTTTTTTTTAAGGGGATGACAAATGCTTGGCAAAAAATTATATTTAATGATAGATTTATGCCTTGGGAGAAGGCAAGTCCCCACTTAAGCAGCAGCTTCAGGAGACATTCTGTCTTAATCAGGTTTAATGCTCAGGAAACATGAAAGGGATAAAAACTTGAAAAGCTCTGTGCATGTGATCTCTGCTGTCTCTCTCACTTTGTCCAGATACTTCCCTTGCTACCTGGGAGCTCTAAGGCAGGTTTAGTTAGTCTATGCACTGCAGCTCCCTCTTCCCTTAACATCCAATTAAAATGTAGAAAAGAGGGTATCTCTTTGCTTTTAATATGAAAGGTTCCCAACCCACCGTGCTCACTTAAGAAGGTAGAGAGAGGAAGAAAAAGAAATAGTGTGGTTCGTTTATCTCCGAGATATTGCTTACCACTGGCAGCCAGATTTCTTAGGCAAACACATGCCTGGCTTGAAACCTGCTTGTGCCAAAGAGAGAAGGAAAAAGATGAGCTGTTTCAGTAATGCGTGTCTTGCCTATTGCATGCAAAATAAATGTAACAACACGGGCAAGCTATTACATGATATTCAGAGCACAAATTTTGGGACACTTTTTCTTGTCAAAGTTTTGATTAATTTTTTTTTTTTTAACCTTCTCTAGTATCAGTCATCCTGTTGTTGATGAGGAAGAGACAATGGGGTTCAGGTGCTGGTTTGTTTTAGAAATGTCAGATAAGTTACAGGAAAATTAAAGGAGTTAATTTATCTCATTTGCTTTGCACTTTTTTTTCACCTCCCTCCTACACAGAATTTAAGGTCCCACCCTTTAACTCCTGAACTGTGAATTACTGAAGTTTCTTTGGTGTGGCTCCCAACAAAGCAAAATTTTCAAGATGTTATTCTTTGAAGCCATATAGTCAAAGTTATGGATCTCGAAAAGGAAAAAAAAAAAGGCAGCACAATACAGCACAATAGATGCTCCAGATAATTGTTGTCACAGACACAATTATCAAAGATAGTTGAGAGCTTGGACAGAGCACTTTGCACGTGTAGTTTGAAGTTTAAAGAATTCAGGCCATCTTAGTGTAACAGAAGTGTCCAGGGCTGTGGAACAATTTATTGATTTCCCTTCTCTTTGTCCATACATTGACATTGTAGAACCCATGTATCTTCTAATATGTGTCTTTTATCATGGGAAAGATGCTGCACAGGCACGTGTACAGTAGATGAACAGAATTGTGCAAGACTGAAACTGGAAGCCCAAGTTTATAACTCTACTCTGATGTTAAGCATTTACACAAAGAAAAGCTCCAGCTTTACCTTGTCCACAGAAGAAGATAGGAGAGAGATGAGTGTCTGCAGCAGGAATCTGTTGCCAGGTCTTAGCATGGCTTCATGATGCTGAATGTTGGCTGCCACATTGCTTAGGGCAGCACAGCTGTAATACTGCAGATGACCAAGAAAAAAGTAGAGAGAGGGGAGGTTACAGTGGTGACACGTTGAAGAGAATAAAAATAAATTGCAAAAATGGTCAGATTTAGAGCTAGTGAAAATAAAGTGCTTTTTCATCTTAAGGGTGTTTTATTGGGTAGATGTGATAACAGCCTAAGTGGGCTTCCTCAGGCAAAGTGATGCAATCTGCTGTAGCTACAACAGCAGTCATGCTGTGGCACTGCATGTTGTACAGACCCATTATGACCCTGGATATTTGGAAATGTACTGTACTGTTGCAACAACACTGCTGCTGTCACTTAAGTTAGGTCATCTGCAGATAGTGTATTATATGCTCACACTGATTTACTCAAGCTGGATGTAGTCATTGCCCCAGCATGCCAGGAGCCCATTTTCAAACAATTTAAGCATTAACTCTAGGGAGAATTATATATAAAAGAGTATGTATTACTAGGTAGGTATAATTAGAAGAAACAGGTTGAACTGCAGAGAAGGAAATTTTAAGATGAATCTCAGAGAAAGCTGATAACAATCACTTTGCAGAAAGCAATTCCAGAGGCTCCATCCCTTCAGACATGTAAAAGAAATCTGAATAGAGATAACAAAACCGATGGATGAAACAATCCTGTACTACTCAAGAGGACTGAATGAATGAACTAACGGATTTTAAGGTTTACAACTCTGATTCATAGCTTTTCATCACCATACTTTTGAACCAACACTGACTCTCTGTTAAGTGTGCAGAATCAGTAAGAGGTGTCTGTGGTAGGCATAAAATAAGAAAATTTCCCAGTCATTTACATAAGGAGAAAAAAAAATCTTTGCAAGTTATGCCTTCTCAGAACACTTAGTAAAATTGCTTAGAGCGGAAGACCAAAGTTAGGATGCCAAAAAAAAAAAAAAAAAAGAAACCAGGGGAAGAGACCTATTTGTAACTTGCCTGATGATCTGAAAGATGCAAGAAGGTAACTGCATAACAACTGTGAGCATGCATTAGTGTGTGCTGGCAGATGCACTTCTGCATCATAAACTTTCTCCTGTGGAGCTAGACAAATTGAGTGTTTTCAATATACATTACCTGGCTGAGCTGAGTTTCACCAAGATGCTCTAACATGTTTCCCCACTTCTCTAGAGAAACCTTCCCTCCTCTCCACCTTCTCCTTTTTACATGCTGTGGTTTGTCCTCTCCTTACAGTCATGCTGTTACTGTTTGAAAACCTGGTTTGTTTGAACTATACCTGCACTTCTGAGTCAGGAGATTCCAGCAGTAAGGCAAGAACTGGTAGGGCTCCTTCCTTGCATAGAACTTGTTGGATTTTCTCTGCCATTTAGAAAAGAAAAGTGCTGTTAATGCATTGTTCCCCTTCCCTCCCTCTCATTTGGAGGCACCATTCAAAAGGGATATGCACAATTATTGGATTCTAGAGAGTGGTGGTGATGTCCAAATATATGCCAACCAGTGTGTCTGGAGAGTACATCATTTAGAGCTTGTGCAATATAGCAGCATGCAGACATTTTAGCAAAATGACTAGCAGGCTCTCTGATCAATTAAGACTTTGCTGGTTTTACGCTAAAGGCTGTTCTGAGAATCTGAATTGCAAGAGAAGCTGAAAAACCATGTTCACTGTGATTTCTGTGTTAAACAAACAAACAAACAAATTATTTTAAAAATTCTGAATAATAACAGAAGTATAATAGCCAACCGTAAGATGTTCTTGCCAACCATTCCCTTTCACCATATAGAGATAAGAGACACTACTCATTATTCTGTATCAATTAGCTGTGTGGGATAATAGCATTGTGTAGATAGGAGAGATTTAATGCTGGTTTGTTTCAGAGCTAATGTATGGTAGTGCACATATTATTGCAGAGGACCAAATACCACTTTTGCTAAAGCTGTTGGCAGATATCCCAGGAACATTTAACACCTGGCCCATAACAGTTATATTTTGCGTCTTCCAAGATCAAGTTAGGGATATAAGTCAAACGTTCCTAGAGCTTGACATTGTTGGATAAGCTTCTGAGATTGCTTCCAAGTACCACCAAATGTGCTGCTAACTTTTTAGACTAAGTTATTTCTTTAACTTTTTTTTTTTATTTTCTATGTCTTTGACAGATGATTTAAGTGCTTGTACATTAGCCCCTTGGGGTTGAAAATCAAGCCTTGCTATTTCGGTAGTAAGCTAAAAAGGGTCTGTATTACCTACAGAGAGGCCAAACTTAAAACATCAGCCTGTGGTATCAATATGAATACCATATGCAAAGGAAATAATTTGTTGTTTTTATTCTTGCCTTAACCCTTTTGAATTATTTTTCTATCAGTGAGAAATTTTCTTTCAGCAATTTTAGATAAACCCTTAGTCAGAAAGTACCTGATTGCGTGAGGTTGAGAATAGCACCAACTGCATTTTGTTGGACTCTGGGATCGTAGGAATGGGCAAGAGACAGTAGGGGTGTAACTCCCCGAGCAGCACCAATAGCCTCTCGGTTGGACTCTGGAGAAAAGAATCAGAGAAAGAAATAAGACATTGTCATTTTACCGTGAGCCAGGAGCAGGACAACTAGCAGGACTAGATTTCTTTGGTATTAGCTTCTCTGATTCTTTAGTATATATCAAAATTTCTCTGCATGCTCAAAGGAACATTTAAACATTTCAAGAGCTCAGTGGGAAAGAAACTAACCCACGGCTTCTGGATTAGCCATAGATCACAGCTGGTTTAATGCTTTTGTTTTGTGACTAGGATGATTAAAATGAAAAGGACTGTAACTCCCCTTAAACAGGTTAGCATGCCTTGTACTACATAATTAACTGCAGGTAAGATTGAATTAGTTTAGCAGGGTATATTCAGTGCCAGTTTCTCTCTTTGAATGTGACTGTGTCACTCCTTTGACAGCTACAAGCAACGCAGAGGTTTCTAAAGACAGAATGTGACTTAACCACTGGAATTTGAAAAGATATGTCTTCTCTGAAGTGGTGACGCTTCCTTGGATGGCAGTGTATTAGGTTGTACAGTTGTATTCAACATCCTGGAGTAGAAGGAGAATTCAAAAAAGATCTGAAGAGTCCCTTAAGACTCCTGGATGAAAAACTGGGGAAAAAATAACTATAGTATTTAAATAATGCTATAAAATTAACTATATACTATAAAATACTATATAACATATTTATATACTGTGTATATATGCATACAACATGTGATAAAGTTGCATTATGCTATGAAATCATAGAATAGAATCATAGAATGGTTTGAGTTGGAAAGGACCTTAAAGATCATCTAGTTGTAACCCCCTTGCCATGGGCAAGGACAACTTCCACTAGATCAGGTTGCTCAAAGCCGCATCCAACCTGGCCTTGAACGCTTTCGGAGACGGGGTATCCACAGCTTCTCTGGGCAACCTGGTCCAGTCCCTCACCACCATCATTGTAAAAAATTACTTCCCTGTATCTAATCTAAATCTACACTCTTGCAGTTTAAAGCCATTACCCCTTGTCCTATCACTACATGCCCTTGTCAAAAGTCCCTCTCCAGTTTTCCTGTAGGCCCCCTTTAGGTACTGGAAGGCTGCTATAAGGTCTTCCTGGAGCCTCCTCTTCTCCAGGCTGAACAGCCCTAACTCTCTCAGCTTGTCCTCATAGGAGAGGTGCTCCAGCCCTTTGATCATCTTCGTGGCCCTTCTCTGGACTTGCTCCAACAGATCCATGCCCTTCTTATATTGGGGGCTCCAGAGCCTCATTGAACTTCATAACTTCATGAGGTTGACACGGGCCCACCTCTCAAATCTGTCAAGGTCCCTCTGGATGGTAACACTTCCCTCCAGCATGATGACTGCACCACACAGGTTGGTGTCATCGGTAAGCCTGGTGAGTGTGCACTCAATCCCACTGTCCAAGTCCCCAACAAAGACAATTTAGGAAAAAAAAACAACCCTGCTTTTCCTTCTACTCCTTTGGTTTTGGACTTACTGAAGGTAGCCTCAGCTGTGCCATATAGAAGACAATCCTCCCGTTATGTTCTTCCCTACTGCTCTACCGTGAGGCCATCAAAATATTTGCAGCAAATAAACTGCTGCCACACACAGATAGTTATGCTCCTCTCACCTTTACTGTCTTATTTATGTCTATATATTATCTGTATTTGTATTTTATAAGCCTTCTAGCAGCATAATTTTGAAAAAGATAAGGTGTTGGCAGTGGTGTTCTTTGAAGTTGATGTGATTTAAGTGGGAATTAGACCACTGAAGAATTCTCTTAGTATCATAGTATTCTGCAGATTATTTTATAAAAGGAAAAAGCAAAGTCTGTCTATCACTATTGATAGTCTACTGTCTACCATCTTTCATTGTTTATATGAGCCAAACTGTCACTGAAGACCACAGGAGTTTTAGTTGAGTATCGCTCCATTTACATACATTTCTAGACTTTAAGCAATGGCCAGTGTCTGGAAGTTTGTTGAGAGAAATACGAAGCAGAAGAAAGCAAGAAATGGGAAAGTATTTGGTGGGATCAACTCTTCAGGTGCCAATTAACTTAGAGAGTTAAGAGAACAACAACATTATTTCTATATCTGGAGCCTATCTGTACTGGGGAACTGACACACATAGATAATCCAGGACATCTATGCAAGTATTGGTTTCATATTCCAGGACAAGTCCCTTCCTGCCTTTTCATTAATATTTTACACTCAAGAAAATCCCTTTTATTCTGGAAAAAAAACCCTCTAATTTTTGAGCAAAATAATTGTTCTGGGAAGAGATATGTTTAAAAATAGCTTTTCCATGTGGGAAGCTATTATTCTGGTGAAATTTTCTGGCCAATTTTGTAGACAAGCCTTTCTTCAATCTAATCTGCCTGCATATTGTTCTTTTGTTTCCATCAGCAGAAGCAGAAATTCTTTTGGTCAGCTCCAACTGATAGAAACCAGTCTGGTGTGATGTAAACTCTAATTAGTTGAGTAAAGAAGAGAGGTGAAAAGATTGAGAATTCAGATATTGCTGCTTCCTTCATTCTTTCACACAATACACTCCATAAATGTTTTGAATGTGGAAGAGAACGTAACATTTGGGCAAAGGGATTACAAACATCCAGACAAAACTTGGGCACAATATGACAGAATATGAGCCATCGAGTGCTTCAAAGGTTTTTCTTCCTTAAAGAAACATAACTGGCTTGATATGGAAAGGCTTCACATCCATCACAGCCCAAACAGTTTTTCGGCCTGAGGGCTCAGAGGTGGTGATCAACACTGGAAGCCTACAGTGGCAGGATGAGCTCTTGCAGCCTACTTCAGAGGGAGGTGGCACATGGACACCCAGGCACCCCAGTCCTGCCTGGGAGGGACTGGAGCACTCGCTCTCATCGTAGGGGAGTGGAGAGACCACAACAGGTTACCACAAGAGTGGAGAGAACACAATGGAAAACTCTGTGACCAAAATATTTTTTTTTTTCTTTTCCCTTGGGTCATTCATTAGCTGATAATTTCTCCTCTGCAGTCTTTGTTAGTAACCATTATTGTGGGTTTGCTGGATTTATTTTTACATATGTCATTTTCCCTTATCCTTCTTTCCATTCTCAGTCTAATTTTGGTCAGATAATGTGGCTGAACACTATCTGTTTTACCACCTTGCGTCAGAATGGATGGAGATATCTATCTCACCAAGATGCGTAACTGTACTATCATCTCCATGAGAGATGTGGCAGGCTAGATTATGTTTCTCTCCTGGACCAACTGTTTATCTAAGTAGGTAAGGCAGTCTCTCTACTGGTGCCCCTTAGGGTACGTTTAGAAGGGAACCATGTATTCGATGCCACTCTGAAGTGGGGACGTCAATAACATCTACTCAAGGTGAGTTTGAATAACTGCATTTATAAATTCTTTCTTTCTGCCCTCTGCCATTTGTGTGCTTGAAAATTCTCCTGTTGGTACAACTTTGAACATGCTCTGCACTCCGTGCATTCTCCTTGTTTAGCCTAATGCAGATGTTCAGGCTTCTCTAAACCCTTGCTGTGAACATTTAGTTTTGTTCCTATGTACTCTGAGAAGAGTTCTTATCCCAGAATGGATTACTTTCACCTACAGATTGAAAAGCTGCAGACAATTGCAAATGTGCATGTGTCCTCTTGCTGTGTGGACAAATGCTAGTGTGGACCAAACTGACCTTCAAATCCTCTTTCTCTGAATGCATGCGTTTGCTGGTTTTATTTTTGGCTACCTATTGCAGTGGGTATGTACCAAACAACCCAGCTTACGTACAACTTGCAGTCACGTTGCTAAACAGCTTCACTCTGTACACAGTCTTGCATGCTTACTGAAGCAGAACTAAGACACATTACCATTCTAGGATTTAGAATTTTAGTCACCTTAAAGCTATCTGAAGGATCTTTCTAATTTGACTGTGCTTCCATATTTATCTTTTTTAGTCACTTGGAAGCATGAATGGCTTACATGAACGACATAGTTGAACAGAATACTTTTTCTCAAGTAGGCCCTTCAAGATATCAGAGCTTGCAAGTTAAAATTAAAATAAACTCTAGAGAATTGCCTCTTGCTCTAGTCTCATTGCTGTGGTAGCTAAACATACGCTGAAAAAGAAATAAATTGATCCAGTCCATCCAAATGCTAGTTAAACTGGAACAGAGATCCTCAAAACTGACCTAAATCCCAGACAGCAACCCAGCCTATGCATTTGTAGGACTGCGTAGCTCTATGTTCAGCAAATGCTTTCCTATCTAGTCTGAAAGTTCCTTGAGTGCTTTGAACTACTTGTGCTCAGAAGTATTAGGGGAGTGTGCAATGGCATTAGGGGACCACCCTCAACAGAGAATGAAGGTGGATTGGATCTGGAGTGGCTAAGAGTTCCCTATACTCTGGGTTAAAGACAGAGACATCTAGAAGGGCCAGAGTGTCTTCAGGACTAAGGAACACCCTTAGATGCCCAAAGAAGTTGCTTTCTCTGTGGGCTGCTTAAAACAAGGGAAGGGATATCGTCTTCAGGTGTGTAACTTCAGATATGATCTTCAGGTGTGTAACTCCATTGACCATACATAAAGAAAGTGTGCCAAGCACCTAAAAATTTAGTAGTTAATTTAGATATTTAAATGAGGCAAATTGCATTCTACACAAAGTAATGTAATATACAGAATTCTTATCCTGACCATAATAGTATGCAACACTTAAAAAAAAAAATGTTTCAAAGGGAAAAATATTTTAAAGTCTGCAGATAAATAAAAGATGGGATAAAATGCAAATCCGCACTCTCATGTTGTTGGATCCTGCTTATCCACTCCCCCTTTGCAACATAAATACTTAAGTGAGGAAGTAACACTTTCACCATGCTTCTCCCAGCCTTCTGGGAGATCTGATTGCAACTTTCCATACTGGAGAGGGAAGCTGGTAGCATAAACACTAGCAGAAGGGAAATACATATTATTAATGGCTTTTATACAGGGCTTTACACAATTTGTATAGTAGAATCACACAATTTGCGAAAGGTAGAATAAGCCAGACTAACCTGATAACCTTTCTTTTGGTAACTGTAGTTGAGCTTATCAGCCTATGAAATATGCATAGTTAAGCAAGAGAAGATGATGATAAATGCAAGTAGTGTGTGGTGGATAAGAAACTGACCAAAACCAAGCTAGCAGCACGTTTTGCTGAATGGGAATGACCACCACCTCCTTCCAGGTGGAAGGAGGCTATAAATGGAATTTCACAGGGACTGGTCTGTTGTTGGTTTTGAACCAGAAAGTTAATCCAAAAGTGTGAGTGCCACACTGTCAATGTGGTGGAGGACTGGAATATTTTACAAATAACAAACAATTTAGAAGACTGAAGTAACTGAAACAGAATGAAACCTTATACTACAAAATGCAGGGAGGTGCACTTGGAAACATTTGTTGCAGATCCCTAATTAATTGGCATCTGCAGCAGAGGAGGAGAAAGACTAAGTGATTAAGTCAGCTACAAGATGACAATACCACTGTTATGCAATCACAAAAAAAAAGCAAGTGTTATCATGAGATACACCACAAAACATATTTCCCTGGATGACAGACACAGGTCACACCCCAGCTGAAATACTGCACGTTTCTGGTGACCTCTCTTTCAGAATACATAAACTCAAAATGGAACTCCTGCAGAATTTCTGTACATTTTGGGATTATAACAATGCCTGAGTTATGTAGTATCACAAAATAGCAGATGTAATTGCTATGTTCCATTTCTGGAACACATCATTCACACCCAGAAAGGCTATGAAGATGAATGGAGAGCCTTGCTTACAAGAGGAGTCTTAAATGAGCTTGGCATTTTCCATCTAGTAAAATGAAGGAGCCTCGTCAGCACAGACATCAGAGAAGGCAAAATACTGAAGCAAAAGCTTCTGCATCTTATGACTCTTACGCTAATTCCAAATAGGTTGTTTCATTTTAAAATATGATGTAACAGTTGAATAAATTCACTGCAGAGGATGAAGAACAACCCACTCACCTGAAACAGCCAAAGTCATGGTGCAGGCACAGGAATTACACTGGACAGTAGGATCCTCTGACTCAAGCAGATCCAGAATTGGCTCAAGTAAACCCATTTGGACAACTAATTCTTTGTCAACTATTCATAAATTCAAGAAAAACGGACAAAAAGAAAAGTAAACAGTTAATGCCTTTGTGAAAAGAACATATCTTTCTTTGACAGCTTTGGGGGTCTATATTGTGATTATGCAAAACAGAACTAAGATGGAAACAGCCTGAAAGGCACTCACAGTCCCTAGCTTGGTTTGCTTGATTCCTCTTCAGACTCATGAAAGAGTGCAAGACATGTTTAGAGGTTTTAGTTCAGAAGGTCCCAAATACTTTTGCTAGCAATTCTGTTTTCAAACGTACGGTTCATTTTCAATGACTGCAGCTTTCCAATAGCTTCACAACTTAGCGCCTCCCACCTTTTTTTCTGAAGTCTGCACTTTAAATATTATTTTTACTTGTAAATAGTGACATGATGTTATTTGCAGCAAGATTCTTAAAACAAGAAAACAGCTAGCTTCATTGAAAACTGACCCTGTCTTCTGCTGTTATGGGATAGAGTGATGGAATACCTATTGTGGCCTTGGTGTCAGGCAGTGCAGTAAAAGATGCAACCGGGAGGTATGGGGTGTTCACACCCTGTCTATCAACATAAACTTTATCAGGAAGTTTTCATCTGCAGCTCCCAGATCTTAACAGAGATGTGTTGCTAATTACTCACTATTTCCTTCCAGCAAGAAGTTGACAAGGGACAAGGAAGACATCTGCTGCACCTCCAGGTCAGCAGACCGTAGTAAGGCGTAGAAGGGTTCCAGATGCTCCACAGGCAGGGGAATGCTCACTGCAGAAATGAGAGGAAATATTCAGGAGTCTCTTTGTTCACCGCAGTCACATTTTTCTCTTGCTAGTCTCAAGCCTCAGGTGCTACCATACATAGACTGAGTGGTGTTCCCTTTAATTTAAATTCCATTGCTACCAGTATAATTGGGTAAGTTTCCCAAAAAGGTTTTGAATAATCAAGTACTTAAAAAACATCACAGTAAGGGAAGCAATATGCCTTGCTACCAAACAAGTAATTTTGCCTCATAGCAGGTCCTCACGTTGTGGCTATCTGCACTTTTTATCCAGCAAACAATACGTGGGAAAAAGCTATCAAGACAAGTCCTAGAATATTCTCCTTGAAGTAAATTTAAAATAAGCAAATACATAAATAATTCACAGCCTGCTTATTGATGGTATTTCTACCTTTTTGTAGGACCTAAACTCTTGCTGGAATCTTATTTGGCATACCTAGGCTGACTTCCAGCTGTTTACAAATTACCTCAGGAGCCAAATGCTCTCAGACAACAGCTGGAGCAAAGAAGGACGTTTCCTTCATAAATTTCCACTACAATCTGGCTTCTAGAGCTTTGTCCTCTTCCAAAAATTATATAACACAAAACCTTAAATGATCACTATGTCCATTTCCTTCTACTATATGTTGACTGTATGGCTCTCAGGAGATTACACTCAGGGGTATGCACTGACTCTAGCCATTTTAGGTTCTGCTGAGATTTACAGAAGTATTACAATTACATAAATGACATTTATAATCATGAAAGCTACCTCCTCATAGCAAAATCTATAAAGACTTTGCCCACATGGCAATGACAGAATTTCCATCCTCCAAACAACATAGCATGAAAAAAAAAATTAACGAATCAAAAGGAGTTTCAAGTTGGAAAAAGTATTTTATTTATACTTACATAAAAATTTTCTAATGCACTGAGATAAACTTACTGTGCTGACTCATGTGCAGGTAATAGAGGGCAGCAGACTGCTGTAAACCTGGGTTTTCTGAAAAGGCTAAGGTCCTCAAGGCTTCCAGAGGGTCCTTTCCAAGTGGTGACATTTCAAAACCTGAAGATGTACAATGACAGCACAGACTCAATTACACCTGAAAAGGGTCAGTTTACAACAGGAAATTAAAATTTACGGCCAACCAAACACATAAGGATTTCTGTCCTGCAGCAACTCCATAGAGCCCATCTATCCTTATTCATGTTTCCATGAGCAGAAGCAATAAATGAATCTGGAATAACCTGTCCTTGGGAATGCCTCTTGTGAAGCTCATGAAGCTAGTGATTGGAAGCAAGATAAATTATAACCTTTAGACACTTTTATGCTATCCAATATACATGCAGGTGCTCCACAAAAATCTTATCTTTTCCTGAATCATAGAAGATCTTTGTTAAAATACATCTACTAAACATGGTATTCTTAGTTATGAGCTATAGAAAGAGCGTATCTTTTTCATTTACTACATTTTATGTTGACTGTGTTTCCTACCCTGGGTATTACAATTAAAGATTTCAGGGAACAGCAACACGGATTGCAAATGGGCTTGCCTCAGGCTCAAATTTCTAGCATGACTCTACCTGTTCTCAAGTATGATATGAATAAACCAGATGTTCAGCAACAGCCATCAAGCAATAGCAGTCACGCATAACTTCTGTAAGTCACTCTATAATGTACTTCTAATGTGTGGAATGGAGCAGCAGAGAGAAAAAAACAAAAGGGCCATTGAACCAATGCTTGATAGTATAAACAGCTGAAAAGGTCATGTAGTAAAAATGGACTGGTGGAGCACACACTTATAAGATATATTTTCAGACAATAGATTAAAGCAGTGCATTAAAGATTGAACTATCTCTATGAACAAGATCTAGCTACTTTACCTCCCGTGGGATAAAGAGATGCAACAGATGTGAGGGGTGTGAGTTTTCATGCCTCAGTGCAAAACCCAGACAACATCTCAAGCCATTTGAAGCTGCTGACATGTCAAGAGTAACAAACTCCTACCATCAGGATTACGTAAGTGGGCTTCACTGAAGAACTGCTTCATATAAAGATCAATTTTGTTTAATAATTAACAATGAACACTAGCCAGTGTGTGCAAGGTTTTAGAGAAAAAAAAATAATAATCTTTTCATGCGGTTTAATTCTGTTCCTTATACAGTATCTGAATCTCCCACATATCTATGTTTTTGTTTGGGAGAGTGATAAAGCAGAAGCCACCCAAAATCTTCACCTGCTTATCATATCAAGCATTTGCTGCCCTAGCTAACAACTGAATATGATGATCAATGACGAAGTCTCTCCTCACATCCAAACTGTGAGCTCCCTGCTTATTATAACTTGTCTAGATCCGAGGATGGGCTTGCTCCATCTCAGAACAAAATACATAGGCGAGCACTAAAGTTAATAGGTAGGTGTCTTAGTTCTCTTTGTGAGGCTTCTCTGTGTCCATCTGTCTTGGCAGCAGGATTTGGCCACTCAGAAAATTAACTTTAGTCCTTCTTCCTGAGTGCTGTTTATCTCCTATCACAGACTTTGGGACCTCCCTGAGAGCACACATTGCCATCCGTGTACTGTTGCCACAGGAACTCTAGGCTCACTGCTGCTGTGGCACAGTTCCTGAGGATCCAAGAAAGACCACCCTTTTGAAGACCCATCTCAGAGAGGAAAGGATTTCTCAAGAAAAAATACACTTAATCTTTTCAGGAAGCACTAGTGGGTGCTGCAAAGGGGCATTCTGGCCTCACCATTTTTTCCAGACCATCCCTTCATTGCACCTGATCCATCAACTGAGCTGGGATACTGCCAACAGTCTCTTATACCGTCAGGAGCATGCTAGCCTTTGGAAAAAAAAAGTTCAGCCCTGGAAGATCTTCACTGCCCATCAATCTGAAAAGTCTGGCCCTATTCTAGATATGGACTTCAGGGTTTAGCCAGTCCATAATGTGCAACAAATAGTGAAACATATTGGCAGCACGGGACCCCCCACATTCATGGGGTAATGACACCAGCTAATACCAGCTGAAGCTAATTCACGCATGTTCCCAACAACCAGCGTCACAGCAATTATTGCAAAGGTTGTTCCATGACAGATTGTTTCAAATAGCATTAACTGTGTCACACCAAGGAAAAAATGCCTCTCCTGCTCTCTCTCACAAGATGTTTTTCTGTCCCCCAAAAAGCAAAGTAAAGAAATAGTAGTTTGTATTCCACAGCCTTCACACAAATTAAAGTAGAAGGCTACACAATTTTGTGTAGTAGCTTTAGCCCAAGGTTGTTAGACTTAAAGCAATATACCAAATTAGCTGTAAGACAAAGCAAAACCAAACAAGCAATGGCCCCTGCCCAAGCTTGACACAAGAAATGTTTTTAGGTTGGAGAACTGACAAAACACACTCTTCCAATAAGATATTCTGTGATTGCAGGAGTGAAATACACAAAGTTTTCCTGTTAAATATTGTTGTATCCTAGGACAAGATAAAGAGGACATCACAAGTAGACAAACAGGGGAATTAGAGAGGTAGCTTGTAAAGCAGAGGAGATAAATGAAGTTATGGATCTACCTTGATTGATCCAGAATCCTGTGATTGTGTTTAAGTCTTATGTCTAAAATGTTTGCACAAAAGGACTTAGGCAGGCCAGTTGCTTAGAATCTGAGGAAGTGCAGAGAGCCCAATGGCACTTGTCCCAGCGTGACTTTGACATTCCCCATGTACAGCATAGATACCCCCAGCACAGGTGCAGGCGTTCTGCAGCCAGCACATGGATGTGCACAACTTTCTCAGCCAGGACTGAGAGAGTTGGGGCTGTTCAGCCTGGAGAAGAGGAGGCTCCAGGGAGACCTTATTGTGGCTTTTCAATACTTAGAGTAGGCTTATAAAGAAAGATGGGAGCAAATTTTTACCATGGCCTATTGTGATAGGGCAACGGATAATGGTTTTAAACTAGAAGGAGGTAGATTTAGATCAGACATAAGGAAGAATTTTTTTACAATGAGGGTGGTGGAACACTGGAACAGGTTGCCCAGAGAGGTGGTGGATGCCCCATCCCTGGAAACATTCAAGGCCAGGTTGGATGGGGCTCTGAGCAACCTGATCTGGTTGGAGATGTCCCTGCTCCTTGCAGGGGCATTGAACTAGATGACCTTTAAAGGTTCCTTCCAACCCAAAACTATGATGCTATGACCACACTGTGATTTGCCTGCTCACAGCTCGGCACTCACATGGTGTCAGCACAGCCTGTTTACAGCTTTGCAACCGCAGTGATTGATTTCAAAAAGCTAACTTCAATTACTAGGACTCACTTTTATGAAAACTATTTACATGAGTTATGTATTAGTACTGTGGTGGTAGAGCAAGAAAGTGACTGACCATTTCTACCTGGATCCAACAGTTATGCCACTTGAGCCCTTGGTGTCCCATATACAAAGAAGTTGCTCTGTAGCTCTGGTCTTTCCTACATCACCAAGCTGCTCCCTGCCATGCCAGAGCAATTCAGCCAGCAATCTGTTTTCAGCCCACGAAACGAATCTCCTTGCTCTTTCACAATCCTTTTGAAAAAAAAAAAAAAAACAAGCCCTCTTACCTGTTTCAATATGCTGCAGAAACTCCTCTGCTGTCACCCTCTCATGAGGCTGCAGGATGGGCTTGTACAGCTGTCTGGCTTTAGAGCTGTTGTGTTTTAAGCAGGAGCATTTGCTTATCAGAGTTAAGCACTCCTTGATGCTGCGCACCAAGTCGGAGGACATCCTCTGAACAAAGGCCACAAAGTCCTGCAGCAGCTGCATGCATCGTCCACACAGTTGACCCATTCTTGATCCAACAGCACCACAAAGCAAGAGGAAAAGGAAGGAGATGGAAACAAAAGTTTCTTCTCAACTTGTCCACGTTTTGCGCTAACTTGCTGAGTCCTCTCTTACAGATGTTCACACACATGCGCAGCTGCTGTAAAGCAGACAAGCTTCTGTGTCCAAAAAGCTACATTTCACAACAAGGCTGGTTTCTGCAGATCTCCTGGAGTCTGCAAAATATTATATAAAAGGCTGGCCTGCAGACACGCTCAAATGCCCTCCCTTTGCTTGAAGAAAAATTAAATTATGACCTAAACACATTTTGTGGAGAACAAACAGTTTAACTCCTGAAACATCCACTAAAGCCTTCAAAAGGCTGGAAAAGCTCTGGGATAATGGAAAAAGCAACCTCAGTTTTTGTAAGGCAGCTTTCCACATGAAAGGTAGGCACCACCTTGTCTGCATATGTACAAGCTGAAGCCGCCAATGGGAGAGGAAGATCAAAAAAAAAAAAAAAAAGAGCATGTGAACAGGTTTTTCCAGTTTTTGCTGAAGCACAGACCAGAACAAAGGCCCTGTTCGGCAAACAGCTCATAACTCAGTCAACTGAGACTTTGCAAATCAGCAAGAAGAGAAAACTTTAAAAAAAAAATAGAGCGGCCAAATGCATTTAGAAGTATGTTTTTCTTCTGTCAAGCAAATCTGCAGAGTGGGCTGGATAAGCTGGCAATGGGAGGATGCAAAAATCCTCTCAAGTTTTCATGCTGAAAAAGGAAGCAGAAGGAAAAAGAGCAGTTCTTCTTTTGCTTAATTCACCAGTCTAGTGTATGTGCCCATCCTTGGTTGAACAGTTTTACAAATAACCTTGGTCTGATTAATGTAGCATGAAGTGACATTTGTAATATTCTTGAGGTTTCCAGTAAAATCTGGTTTGATTCAAGATCACCTTCATTAGGAAACCAGTAGGTACTGGTCTGATGAGTATTGATCACTTTTATTAACTTCTCTTTATTCATTGATTTGATGGATTTATTCTAACCATTGCATTTGATACACTTATTGGTAAATTTTAGCTTCACTGTTCTTTACTAGAGCTTATATTTCTAAATAAATCATGTCTGAAAATCAACCCTTTGTTCTGCACCCATCTGTCCAGCTACCACTATTTCTTCTCTTACTTTACACATGATATAATTTTCCTAAACACAAATGCCATGTGGCACAGGTAAACTCACTTACACCTTTAAATCAAAAAGTGTGAGACCTGTATTACACAATGCAATCCATTACAAAGAATCAAGACTTTGATTTTTCTGGCTACTTCTTTGACCAGGTCTGCAAGTCCACTGAGTTCTGATCTCTGTCTGGCTTCTTAAAATTATCAAAAGCAAGGCTAATATGAGTATTTTCTCACCATGTCTTCTGGACTTCTACAGTAGGGATCTTCTAAGATAGAGAGAACCCATGTGATCGTCAGGTTCTGCTTCTGCCACCACTTGCTTTACATCTTTTGATCATGATCTTCCACCCTTCAGCTTCCATCCTAAAAGCAACGAGGTGGCAGATCCCTGGGAACCCATTGCATGCGCCTTCTGTCTCTTGCTCTGTCCTGTCTACAGAACTGTAAGGTTTAATTGTTGTGAGATTTTTTAATTTGAACAGTACTGCACTGAGATTTAAAAAAAAAACAAACCTACTGTTTCAATGAGACACTTCTTAGTAAGGACTGCATTTCTGTAACATGTTCTTAAGCATTTCAAACATTTAGACAGCTTTCCAATGCATCTGTAAGGAAGATATTCACAAAATGGTTTAAAAAAAAGTTTCAGAGGTATTGCCCATTTGAAATACATGGGAGTTAAAAAAATACACTAGACCTGAAAATTAGGCTATAATTTGCCTAAAGGAATAAAACTCATGTGTTCCAATACCTAGTTTGATGATTCAGTCAGGTAATTGTCCTTCTTTGATTTGAAACCACTACTTCAAAGCCAGTGTAGAAGGCTGGTTTGTGGCTCTTCAAACCTTCTCTGACTTCACAATAGCCGCTGTAAAGGTAAAGGCTGCAATCATAAACCCAATGTTTTTTGATTAGTTTATGACCCAGATATGTTTCCTTATCTGACTGACCAAAATGTCAGCTCAAGACTACAGAAGTAGAAGAGGAAAAAAATTAGTAGTACTATAACACTGTTAAACCATTTTGCTTTTATTCTTCTAAAGAACATGTTCCAAACAGTAGAAGCCTCACATCCCCCATCTCATTTTTTTTTTCTAAAGGAAAAAATTCAGTTCCTTTGTAAAGCGTTAAAAAAAGCCTCTCCAAACCATTTCCATTCAGTTATGTGCAAAGGAGACTTCCAAGCAGTAAGCAAGACTTATTTGGAATTCTGTAGGGAAGGCATTTGGAAGTTTAAATCTATTTGCCAAATAATAAATGAATGCTGTAGCTAAATGGGACTTTCAACAGAGAGCTTCCATTGGTCCAGTATTTTACCTGCTGCGTAGTTTCTCTGTAAAGGACAGAAAATACTGATTTTGTTTCATTTTCAATTAAGAACAGAAAATCTAAAAATATATCTGTTCATGACTGAATTCCTCTGCCATTTCAGTCATGCAGCATGTCACTGCTTGAACCACTTCTTGTAACAGAAATTCCTTGATCTAGGTTGCAATGGTCCATAATTTCC
Organism: Tetrax tetrax; assembly: GCA_009806455.1. Lineage (NCBI taxonomy): Eukaryota > Metazoa > Chordata > Aves > Otidiformes > Otididae > Tetrax > Tetrax tetrax. The sequence continues at coordinate 89,913 of WHYT01014109.1, forward strand.
AACTGCTGAAAAGCTGACTGGCACTGGAGAGATATAGACAAATACTCTTTATGCTCCTCTTTCATGCATCACTTAGGACCTCTCCATTCTAACAGACCCAAAAACACCTCAGGCTTTGACATGAATGTTGGGAAGAACAGGTCAACAGCTTTATTTGAGCTATGGTAGCAAATGCTTCCCTCTTAAAGAAAGAAAATGATAGATCCAGGTTTTGGATTTAGAAATACTGTTATGACAATGATTTTAATCAGTCAAAAAAATTACTCTTGGGAAGTGTAGGAAGTGTATGGAGTCTTATTTGACTTGTGTGCCAGTCAAAGAAGAAAACAGGAATGCTTTAAAAAACCAGTAAAGTAGAATCATACAATCGTAGAACAGTTTGAGTTGGAAGGGACCATTAAAGCTCATACGGTCCAATGCCTCTGCAAGGAGCAGAGACATCTTCCACTAGATCAGGTTGCTCAAAGCCCCATCCAACCTTGAATGTTTCTAGGGGTGGAGCATCCACCCCTTCTCTGAGCAACCTGGTCCAGCGTTTCACCACTCTCATTGTGAAAAATTTCTTCCTTATGTCTGATCTAAATCTACCTCCTTCTAGTTTAAAACCATTATGCCTTGCCCTGTCACAATAAGCCCCGCTAAAAAGTTTGTCCCCAGCTTTCTTGTAGGCCCCCTTCAGGTACTATCAAGTCTCCCTGGAGCCTCCTCTTCTCCAGGCTGAACAGCCCCAACTCTCTCAGCCTGTCCTCATAGGAGAGGTGCTCCAGCCCTCTGATCATCTTCGTGGCCCTCCTCTGGGGTCCGCTCCAACAGGTCCATGTCCTTCTTGTGTTGGGGTCCCCAGAGCTGGACACAGTACTCCAGGTGGGGTCACCTGAAAGCAAAGTACAGGGAAAGAATCACCCTGCTGTGTTGTCCTTCCAAGAGATACCAGCATGGCTGAAGTCCCCCATGATGACCAAGGCTTGTGACCACAAGGCTGCTCCTGTGTGTCTATAGAAATCCTATCTGTCTAAATTGAAATAATAGACTTATATTACTCAAGAATCCAAAACTTTAAAAATTTGAACTTGTCAAATTTGCTTTTTATGAATTTGTCCCATGCAGTTTTTTATTGCAACCTTTATCTTATTCACATTTCTTTCACTCTTCTCTCACCCTTCTGTTCAGGAGTGAGGAAAACCCTGTAGTTTAGAATGCCGTAAGATGACGGCTGTGCATTACTGCTTGGTTAGCAACAGATTTGATTTAAAAGGCAACAGCTCCTTTAATGCCTAGCAGGTCTTTATTGTCCTCACAGCTACAGTCAAGGCCTCTTCACTTGTACTAATGCAGTAAGAGCAACTGCTCTTTAAACTGGATCTATGTAATCTTGTGGCTTCCAAATAACAATAAAAAACAATCAACAAACCAAAGGTATTAAATTCTTAAACGGGATCTACCATTGACAGAATAGTAACATAAATAAAATAATGAATTAGAGAAAAATGGTTGAGGAAGCAGAACAGTTCTAAACCTGATGTCTGGTGTGTGTAACTTACTACTAAATTATTTTAAATAATATATATCTTTTATATATATTATAAATATACGCATATCATTTAAATATATACACGCATATGTGTGTGTGTATGTATATATTCACCATTTAGATTTCAGGAGGAGTTCAGGTTGGACAGAAACAGATTATAGTCGTTTAAAGCAGGGAGAAAGCCGGATATGAAGACTTGATTGATCCAGATTTGTGAAAAACTGCCAGGGGTTACTTCACTGCATAGTTAGGCAGAGCTTTGTTTGCATTCATTGCAATTTCTGTAAAGTATAAAGGCTATATAGAGTATTTGCTCATCCTTCCTCAGAGGAAGAGTGCCATCTACTGAAGCATCTCCTTTACACAGCTCCGTTGAACCTTGTCCCAGTCATGGATTGAAAAAATTTACCCAAGGGGGCTGTAAAACCGAGCAAGGTTTTAACAGGAGAAGCTGCTTTAGGTGTGCATCTCTATTGTAAAGTAACAGCTGCATGGAAAGATGCAAGGCCAAAGATGCTGACTTGCCCAATGCTCCAGTTTTATGAAGAGATTAAAAACAACTTCACTTACTGAATCTTTGGAATTGAGGTTACATTATCATTTTGTAACACTTAAGAGTGGCATTCCCTGATAAGAGAGTCTGACTTCATTGCTGACTATTAACCATGGACTTTCCTACTCATATCCCCTTTCTACATCAGTGCTCAGAAGACACAAAAGTACTTGGCCAACTCACTGAATAGTAAGGACACCAGCTGACAGTCAGCAAGAGTTTGGCTTGGGACAGTGCTGCTTTGTCTTCATGTATCTTCCCATTGCCTTGAACCTGGTACATTATTGTAAATTTCCTGGATTGTTGCTGTATTCAAATAAAGCTGCACTTTGTGTCATGCTCAGAGCCACCATCTCCTATGATAATAATAAACACATATATTAAAAATTTCTTGGCATTTTTTTTTCATTGTAGCAAAAGATAATGCCTCTAAAACACCAAAGGTAGGTCAGAGGTGCCCTGTGTACCTTGAAGTTTGAACGTACCTTGAAGTTTGAACAAACTGTATATACAAAAAAAAATCCTAAAATTTTATGAGATAAATTACCTTGCAAAGGCAGAAAGCAAGTATTTGAAGAAGTATATCAGCTTGCATGACAGAGGTGAAGGAAGATCTGTCAGGTTGTGTTTCATAGACAACACCCTTAGAAAAAAACACTGGTTTGGTGTGTTTCAAGGCACAGGTGCATGTCCTGCTGGTTTTGCTAACAAGGGGCTGCACTGTAGAAAAGCACAGCCCATAGCTCAAATGTCAATTTTTTTTAAATAAAAGCAAGGATTGAACAAAACTTGAAACAACTTGCAGTACTTTTCATTAGGCAAATATATTTGAAATAATTAAAATACATTTGCAAAAAGTTTCACATTATATTTTTTTTTTCCTGGGCTTATAGTATGTTTTAAATACAATGGAGAACTGAAAGAGTAGAAGTGACCACCTTTTCTGTCCCAATAAGATATATCCTACGTAACTCTCAAAATAGAGGCAACCTCTCCAGCACTGAAGGGAAACAACATGAGCATCCCACAGGTCTTCAGAACTATTAAAAAATATGTTGAGAGGGGTGGGGGTGTGTGTACAGCCAAACCCCACAACAGATCTGGAAACCTTACTGGCCCTAGCAAGCTGGCTTCCTCCCCCAGACCCATTGTCAAGCAGCCTCCACATTAATAGTGTCTTATTGCTGGTTACAGCAAAAGCTGCAGCACACGCACTGCACTTGAGCTACAAGTCAGTCACCCCTACCCCTGCATAAGGGAAAAAGCTTGAAATGAGAGTGAATTGTGAAATGAGAGGAAATTGTGTGTCTCTCCGGGCCAGGCTGTTCATCAGTTAACCACAACTGGTCAGAACTAGCAAACTTTCAGTTTTTGTTTCAGCACCAGGCTCATTGGTTGCTGTCTCCATAGAAGGCCATGCTTGAAGAACTTAGTAGCCAAAAGAAATAGATCTAAGCAGTGCATTACTTTCCCTGCACAGGAAACAGCAAATGAGCATTTGGGGATTGTGTCTGCTTCCCATCTTCCATGACTTTTCCCTCCATCAGTTGGTTTTGCCTGCCTTCCAGTCACTGTCCCTTGAATTTAAAAACTCAGTTAAAATTGTGCATATACATCCTTTCCTGCTCTTTTTTTTTATTTCTAGTTTTTTTTTTCTTGCCTCAGAAAAAAAAAACAACAAACCCATGCAATAGCCTTTTTAAAAAAATAAATTAGCTGTGCAAGATTTTTTAAATTTTAGGATTTACTCAACCGGCACACATCTTTGTGCCTCAGCCAATACTGTTCACCCACAGCCCTCTGCTGCACTTTTTTTTTTTTTTTCGGTGGTACAGAAAGCCCTGGGGCCGTTTTCCCGGGCACGCTTTTCCCAGACGTCGCGCCGTTGGTATCGCAACCCAGCGATAACGCGCGCCTCTGCTGCAAAAGCTGCTGCAGTGAAGCGCCGCTGCTACGCGGTCTCCTTCCTGGTGCACGGCAGCATCGGATGCAAATGCCGCTGGAGGGTGAGCCGCTGGCCGGGCTCCGCTTCGCAGACAAGCCCTTCCAAGCAACTCCCGTGGATGGATGCGCACCCCGTCCGACAGGTAACCGGGCCGCGGCCGGGGGGGCCCCGACCCCTCTCGGATCGCTCTTCGGGGAAGGAGAGGATAAAAGGCGATAGGTTTTAATTGCGGCGGTGCGGGAGGAGAAAAGAGCTGCAGCCGGCGGGGCATGGAGCCCCCGCGGCCGTTGGGTAGGGTGGGGGGCGTAGGGCAGAGCCACACCGCTCTCCCGGGACACAGCCCCGGGGCTGGCCTGCTGGCGGGCATTAGCGCCGCGGGCCGCCATCTTCCTTGCGGACGGCTACCCGAAACCAAGATGGCGCTCGGGCGGTGAGGTGTGCCGGTGCTTCCCCGCCCAGGGCGGAAGTGACGCGCCCGCCCCCCGCTCTCTATGGTGGTTTTTTTCTTTTTTCCCTGTGGGCCCCGCGTCTCTTCCTCCGGCGAGACGGGAAATGGCCGCCGAGCTGCGATAAGGGAGCGGGGCCGCTGGGAGTTCCGCCCGCCAGGTGAGGAAGGGGCGGAGGTCAGGGGGGCGCGGGGAGGTTTTGCGGGACGGTGGCGTGCGTCGCCGCGGCCGAGCCGGCCCCGGAGGAAAATGGCGGGAGGCGGCTGAGGGGGAGCAGCCCCG
>WHYT01014109.1:94689-145716 GCA_009806455.1 Tetrax tetrax
CGCCGCGCGCCGTCCCGCCCTTCCTTTCCCGCCGCGTGACCTCGGCGCTCCGCAGCCATTATCCTCCGCGGGCCCCCCCCGTCCCCGCGCCGGCTCCCGGGGCCGCGGGCCCAGCCGCTCCCCCGGGGAGGGGTCGGCCGCCGCCGCCACCGCCTCCTCGCCGCGGGCCGCCGCTTCCTGCGGGAATCGGGCCGAGCCGGTGTCGCTCCTCCCTGGGCCTGGACGGCGCCCCGGGGAGCGAAGGTAGAGAGGGAAAGGGGTGGCGAAAAGGCGGCCTTGAGCGGGTTCGCGGCTTCTGGAAGCCCGCAGGGGAGGGGGGCGGCCTCCCTCCCCCCCGGTCGACCTGTGTTTGCAGCGTTTCCGCCTTCCCAGTGGGAGATAGGCTCGAGGGGATCGCCGTGCAGCGTTGGTTACAGGAATATAAAATCTCCCCGTTATCCTCGCGGGTGTGACTCCGAGGAGGGAAACGGTGCTGGGGGTGAAAGGATGCTTCCCGGTATTGGATCAGCTTTTACGCTCGTTGGAGGAACTTCCCTTCGGGCATGACTGCGGTTCAAGTGCTTGTGCATTAAATACTCTGCTCCCGCTTTGCCTCCCTGCGCGTCGACTGCCCTGTTTAGAAATGCCCGCAAAAGCCGGTGAGGGGCTGGAGTGGGCTTGATGCCCTTTGCTGAAAGGGGCTATGATATTCTCGGTGTTAATCATACTGTGGTAGACAACCTTTGCAGGATCTATTTCTTGTTTGCTTTGTAAACCCCCTACTTTCCACCTTTAATTTTCTTATGAAAATCGGATTCTCCTTTTGTATGTCACGGTGATCCTTTACCAAGTGAGTACAACTTGTCACTTGTTTATCTCGGAGATCAAAGTTTTACCTTAACACTAGCAGTTAAATTTTACTACAGAAAGACGTGGAGGCATGCAAAACAAAGGAGTTATTAACATTGCAAGTAGTCAGTGCTTCAGTAATGGTTGTTTTATTATAAGTAACATAAAAACATCCCTTACAATAGTTATTTTCAGTGTGGGAAGGATTGGTTAAAGAGCGTGGGGTTCCAGGAAAATGCTGTCTAGCTGCTGTCTTTCTCCTCCTTCCTCCTCTTTCTCCTCTCCGTTAATCTCCTTGCTTTAAACAAAAGTGAGGAAAATAAGGGGTAAAGGCTTTGGTTCCGAGGTACACTCCAAGCATGCAGCTTTTTGTGGCAGGGAGGGTAGGAATTGCTTCCTCCCACTCATCCCGTTTTCTGTTGAGTGACAGGCTGTGCTGAATGGCAGGAAGAGGTTTAAAGTGTTACATATATCAGTATTTGGGGTGTGACTGCCTTTCTCCTGAGCGTTGGCTCCGTGGTTTGAGCAAGGCTTTAGTGGGCCTGGCTGTAGCTGAGGGAATCTTTCTTGGGGGAAGGGGGAAATGGTGAGGAGCATGTACCATCGGGAAGGGCTTGTTGCCGCTGGGGATGCAGAAAACTTGGAGTGGTTTTAGGAATTTAGAAAGGATCAGCAGGGAGCTGTTGTTTGGAGCTAGGGTGCAGGTATTTGGATGGATTAGATTCAGGCTGGTTGTCAAGGAGAGATTGTGATACACCACAAAAAGGGGTTTGAGGAATGCCGGAGAACATTTGGAGTTTGTTTACAAGTAGTGGAGACAGGTAAAGGAAACTCCTAAAGAAAGTAAGCCTTTGGGTTACAGCTGTATTCTGTTTAACTGTGTGAGAGTTTCTCCCAAAGGTCTTCTGAAAAAGGGCAGTGCTGTATTGTTCGTTGTGCTGGCACTGGCCTCCATGCAGCCTTGTGGTAAATGGGATCTGGGAGGTGATGTGGCTAAAAAGTCAGCTTTGTCTTTTCGTCCGGAGTAGTCTTATTCTGGATCAATTCCCACTGCTCCAGCCCACCAAGCATTATATGAATATCAGTCTTGGAACAAATGAGGGAGGGAAGATCGCCTTTATGTGGCAGCATGCTCATAGCTTATTGCAAATAGATTGTGGGAAGCACTGTGTAAGGGCGTATGAAAACAGAGTGTTTGAAACACTAAAAAATAACAAGAATGACTGTCCAAAACCACGCTAATTCCTTTGTGTGTATTGACAAAATTCTTAGAAATAGTTGCTGTGATCTCTCTTTTTGTAGTTAGAGGAGAAACATGCTTTTGTTTGCCAACAGTATTACATAAAATAACAGCTACCAGTCATATGATGGTTTTGCAGAGTTGATTTTACTGTTATTAGGATGCTGGTTTTTTACTTAATTTGCAAATATCTTATATTGTTTTCTCTAAAGAAATCAATGAATTGGGGGGAAAAAAGGCCTTTATATGTTCTGTTGTTCACGTTGGCTTTTCATGCTGTAGTTCTTACATGAGTTTGTTTTATCTTTGTAACTGTGTGGATAATATTACATAGCAAGAATATAAAATGGGGGGAAATATGCTTCACAGCTCTTATTTGTACATTCCAAGATAATTTGGGCAAGTTTGCTATGGTACTTTAGTATTTGTAAGATTCTGGTCATTGATGATCTGAGTGGTATGGCTTTACAGTCACTAATGAAATGCATTCTATTCTTACTTGTGATGTGCTGCTGCTAAGTTTGTGAGCGTTTAAAAAAGAGAGGAGAGTGTAAAGAATGGGTAAGAAAGCATGGCAGATCTCTACAAGCACTGAATAGATGCCTTGCACTACTGTCTTAATAAGACTGACTTTCTTTAATTCAGCGTATATATTATGAGAGAATATTACAAATTCTGTGGGATTTCTTGAAGACTGTCCTGTCCCCTTTTGTTTTGTCCTGGTTGTGTAATCCACATTTCTTTTGAAGCCTGAATCTCTGAATGAAAATGCATTTTGGCAACAGCTTGTGAATAACTTCAGATTTTGACTTAAGTCTTCCTGACAGCTTTCAAGTAATGCTTAAGCAAGAGAAATGTAAACTACTAAATAACTGTATCTGAAGGATAGCTAAAATAGTGAAGCGAAGAGGAAGCAGTGTTTTGCTAGTGTAAGTGAGGATGACTGTCCTAAAATGTCTTCATATTTTCCACGTGGTGTAGAACTTTTAAAATGACTTAACAGATATGTTGCATCTGTTGTAAAGTCTCTTAAAAATACTGTTTAAAAGGAATTGGAAACAGTGTTATTTGTCCTTCATTTTTCTTTTAAACATAGCAAATGCTAACAGTGACTTTTACTTCCTCATTATTGTATTGCTTGCGATGGGATAAGCCTGATTCTGTTGTGTATCTTGTTTTTGCTTGATGGTCACATTTGCTGGCTGAGACTGATTTAAGGTGCCCGAAGATCCTGCTGTTATGTTGTTAAGAAACTTTTCTTGACTCCCTCTTTGGTCATGAATATGCTTTGATATCTGACAGGTAGTGAACTATCAATTTTTAAAAGAAGTCTAGGTTCCTGTATTAAGGTTTGGTTGTTTAGGGGTGAGAGCTTTTTGTGGGGTTTTTCGGGGGGGGTGGGGTGGGGGTGTTTGGGTGTTTTTTGTTTAAGCTGCTTGCAAGTAGTGTTAAAAAGCTTAACTTCCAAGTTTGTTGTTGCTGATGGCTTTGCCAAGCTAGTTTTAGGGAAGCTCTAAGGTTGCAGTGCTGCCAAAAGAAGCAGTCCTGTTTGGTTGCTATTGCAGCTTCCCTGTATTGGCCCAAATGTTTGTGTGGCTGAGTCCTGAACCATATCAGAAAAATTTTGTATTAAAACTAATAGCAGGGGCTATAGCAAGTTTTTTGATCTAATTCACTCTGTGGCTGTAGAAATACTTGTGCTAGCATAAGGGAGAAGATCATCAGGAATGTGAGGAAACAAAGGATAGGAGAGATGTGACTGTTTCTTTAAATTAGCAGTGTGAGCTTATTCTGGTTTAAAGTACTGGGGAGCTACAGCAGCTGCCTTTATAACGTTCAGATTTTCTAGCACAGGAGTGAAACGATTGGAAGCCAAGCATATCTTTTCCCATATTTATGGCAAAGGAAGGGGAAAAGAGGCTTACAGCCCTGGTGTTTCAGGCATAGGTTGTGTTCCTAGTAGTCATGGTCCTCTCTTAAAAATACTCTGTGTTAATGATGACATCTTGTGTCACGTTCTTAATACACACCTTTGGCAGACTCTGGGTCTCTTCTGAGACTGGCCCAGATATAAGCTTCGTGCACTGCAGCGAGAGGGGCAACTAGTCTTTTGATTTAGTGATTGATCTTGTGTAGCAACAAACGATGCTTAGCATCTCTTTTTTTGTTGCCCTTTACTACTCCATTTGTGCCCTTACTTGACATGGTATAGCCACTACAGACTGACGATGAACATGAGAGTCTGCAGGAAGAGGCTGTGGGTGATTTTATTTGATACTGGGAACAATGTTTTGTAGTTGTGATGATTTCAGAGGAATGCATACTTCTGCATAAGTGTGAAGCATGTAGAAGCTTACTGTTTTAAAGAAGCCGTTTTCCTATTTCTGTATCCACCACTACTGTTCTCTAAATCAGCTTTAATAGAGGTTAATCACACTTTAGATTCTTACACATTGTGAGACTGTTTACACAGATAAACCTTTATTCAAAAAACAGTTGTGTAGTCTTTTCACTTCTGTTCCTGAGTGTTGTTTGGACAAGAGGTTTTGTGTGTCAACATTTGGCCTACTAGAATTACATGGAAACAAAAGTTGCAAATAGCTGAAGTTTTTTTTAATCAGCATTTAAGATTTTTCTATGCAAAACTATTTAAAAATGTTACAGCCATACTGTTCTTAGGGGGAAAAAAATGAGAGAAGGACAGCAAATGTATCTTAGTTGCCAGGGTTGGATGTGGTATATCTGATGGCTGGTGTCGTGTTTTGTTTTTTTTAAAAAAGACCACCCCCAAAAAACACAACTGTGGCTACTTCTCACCTTTGTCAGTTGCTAGAAAAGATTCCTAAAACTGTGTGGAAGTGACTGCCAGAGTTTGAGCTGTAGTAATTAAAAATCCTGTCTTCTGCTTAGAGGTTTTAAAGCTGAAGTAACTATTTTGTTCTGTATCCGCAGAATCTAAAGACTTGTCTAAATTAAGGGTTTGGATTTCAGCTAAACACCAACAGGTTGTTTTTAAAAGTCAGAAGCAGAGGTGATTTAAATATTGATTTAAAATCTTGGACTGAACTTCCACCATTTAGCTGAAGTTTGCATTACTTTTTCTGTACTAGACTTCATAATGCCTTAATTAACGTTTGCTAGCTAATACCATCTCGCCTTTTGTCTAGACAAGATCTGAAATGGTCCGATACACTACTGTGCTCCTTCAGCGAGAAGCTGCTGAGAAGTAAAAACTTAATCTTATTAAAGCATATGTTTTGTAGAAATTGGAAATATCTTGATCACTACTAGTGAATGGTAAGTGGATTTCTGAAAGCAGTGTTTATGAACACAAGTGCTACATTTCTTCTTTTAGATGAAGAAAGCATTGAAAATATCTGTGAACAACAGTGAAAGTGTCATTTAGGAGCAGTGGATGTCTTATGGCTTTGGCTTTAATGAATAAACTGTTGAGATACAGAATTTCTGGGGGATCCGTCCTGTCTGTATTAAATTGGGACAAAATTCTGAGTTGCTTGAGTGGAATTGGAAAGTTTGCTTAATATTGAGTCAGACTACAAATATATACATAGTCTTAAGGCTTGAGGTGGTTAAAAGCTGAGGCCAGTGAAAAGTTCATACTTTTGAGACTGGTTTCATTATTACAATTATGCTTTGTTTCTATATATCTGTAAAGAGCTTGTTTTTGAAGATGGTGTTGGTTATTTAGGTTGACTTGAATATATATGCATTTTAAACAAGCAGGTGTAACAGAGTAATGCTTATATAAATGTTGCAGACCAAACCTGAAGATAAACCTTTCATAATTCCTCATACCATTTTTTTTTTTTTTTTTTTTTTCAAAAAAGGTATCTCCATTTAAGTGCAAAGCTATATGTTGGAGTTCAGACTGGTCTTAACAGTTTACCACTGTCCTTTTTGCCCCCTCCTCCTGGCTGCATGTTCTTTCCCCCGTAATCCATCTCTGGCACTTGTTTGGCCCTTCACTAAGGCAGTTCTGTAACCTAGCCATATTAAAGTGATTTCTGGGTATCAAGAGCCTGCTTACTGAAGGACCAGAAGGGTGACAGGGCTGTTGTAAGGGTGGGGATAGTGTGTTATGCAGCCCCATAAGCAAGGCTGAAAGAGGACCGATCATATCTGAAAGGGGAGTAGGATTTGCTCCTTGGCGGTAGCTAGCGCTTGAGCTGCTCCAGTCTTAACATGCAGCTTGTCCGAGTCCAAGAGTAAATTTACCACTTCTTATGTGTTGTCTTTTAATGATAAACAGGTTGATGTTTGAATCTATTTAAGCAAAAGGTACTGCCTACCCTTTAGTAAAAGTTCCTGTCTTTGACAGTCTTTTTCTGTTCTACAGGAATCAGTATTGCTGAAAGCACAAATAGAGAGTTTTGAAACAATTGCTTCATTGGCACCAACTAACAATTTGAGGTAAGATTAACTTAATTCTATTTTTAAATATTCTGATTGAATGCAGGCATTTTAAGTGAGGGTTGATTTTGTTTTCAGAAAACTTCTGCTTGCAATAAGAAACTACCATATATAAAACTTAGCGTATCTCTTGTAAAGGTCAACTATTGTACAGCATATATGTACCTTTTGTACATAGAATGCAAGTGTATAAATGTTGTTGAATACAGGAAAAATCAAACAAATTTCTTTTAAAACTGAGATTGGGTTGCTTTATAAACTTAGTGTGCATCTGAAAATTACTTGTAATAGCAAAAAAATTAGGGGTTTTTTAATCACTCTTGGAAAATTGGTGTGCTTCGTATCTTACAGCAGTTTAAAAACTCTGAATTTGTTGCCTGTGAGTAGATGAGCATAAGAGATTGTAAGCCATTTTCTGTGAGTTTAATTGAACACAATGAATTAGAAACTATCTTCTGAGTATAGGTTATGTAAATTTGCTTTTTAATGGATGGAACCAATAAAAGACAGCATTTAACATATAATTCTTCTCCAAGGTAAATAATTTTTTTTCTTAGTTAAATAGAAAACTAGGTTAGGTTAAAATTAATTTTGTTGGGTTAGTTTTACATGAGATTGCATCTCTTTGGGGCCGTGCAAACTGTTATGCTAGTGTGGTGGGGAAAGTTATATGGGACAGGAGGGACCAGTTGATAGGGAAAAGGATAGTCTGGTTTTTTTGGGGGGGGGAGTTCTCTTATATGTATCTAAAATCTCAGAAATTTTGTTCACTTTCAGTTAAGCTCTAATGCTGTTTATTTGTCTTCACATAATTGAAGTATCACCCAGGTAACAAGAAAGATTATATAAAGTACCTCGTGACAGAAAGTGCTTGTTGTGTTGAGCTTTTCAGTACAGTAATTTTAGGCTCTTATGCTTGTTTGCAGTACAAAAGCTAAATATTTGGGTTTTCACGTTTTTGTTTTTATTATTATTAAGCAATAATAATTATAGATATTGAGTACACAAAGACCTGAAAATATGTAGTTACTTGTTCACAATTTATATTCAGGTGGTCTAATATGACTTTTTAAAAAAATAATGGGCAGTTTCAAAAGAAAATGGTATTGGGTCAAAGGTTTTATTAATTGAATTGGGGAATTTTAGCGAGTAATCTGAAAAGGAAAGGAAAATATGTGTATTTTTTATGGTTAGCACTAATTAATTCTAAGTACTATTAGGACTGTATGTAAGAAGAAAGTTTATTATGAGTTTATTTTATTTTAGGACTCAGTACTTTCTAATCAGTTGTAGTTTTCATAGCTTAATTTGAGCTGAAAAATGTTGAATTCTGTTGCAAGCTGTATTATTTAACTGTTAAAATCTTTATAGTTGGCTATGCGTTTTATATGTAATTTAAAAAACAACGTTAACCTAAAAAGATGAAGAGTGGGCACTGACCAGTGGAAAATCGGATCAGAGTGATTAGCTTTAGTGCATATGGTTAAGAGAAATAATACCAACAACTGCTGGACAGAATACTTCAGGGCTTTTTCTCTGCTGGTGTAAGAGGTACATTGTAAGGGGCTATAAAGTCCTTCCAGAGAAGGATCGGTGCATTGGAAATGCAAGGAAACTATAAACCACACAAATAGCAGAAGTTTTGTTTAAAATATATTGAAATGTATAATTTCCCAGACTTTGGTTATTTCTTGCCTTAATTTGCAGATATATTTTTTTTTTTTCCTGTTGCTTCCTCTCTCCTTTTACAGGATCAGTTTGCAATTAAATCTAAAAAACCTTTTACTGTTACACTTTATCTCTTCAGACAAACCGCATGCACTGTAGCTATGTTAAATTCTTTAAAATGTGCTTGAGCTTTTAGTTTACTAATAAATGTACTCATATTGTCTTCAAAATTCTTTTTTTTTAATAGGAAATACTATTCTCTCTTTAATATTCTCATTTTAGCAAATAAATTTGTTCATTTATGATTTACCTGGACTCTAAATAGTCGTTTCCCTTTTTTCCCCTCCCCTGACTGCTTTTCCTTTTGGGAAGGAGTATATCTACTGGGAAAAATGGGTCGATCTAACTCTAGATCACATTCTTCAAGATCAAAGTCCAGATCTCAGTCCAGCTCTAGGTCAAGATCCAGATCCCATTCCAGAAAAAAGAGATACAGGTAAATTGATGTCTTAATGCATGAAAAGTTGGTTTAGTATATTAGTTTTTGTCTGGAAGTTGTTTTTCACTTGTATGATGCTATGATAAAAGTGGGCCTGAGATCTTATTTCATTTTAGGCAGTAGGTAAATTCTGCATTGAATATAACTTCTGTTGCTTTGATTGTTTAATACTTGGCTGTTTTTTCTCTTTTCCTGTATCTCAAGATAATTTCAGAATGCTAGTGGTTCTTTGTGATTTGTGGCTTGATTCTCCTGCCTCCCTCTTCACATGATGTTTTCTTTGTCCAGTCTCTTTCTCTGTGATTTGTTCTGTATTTCTCATGCAGCTTTTCAGATGTGGAGTAACTTAAGGCTTCAGCAGATAGGCTTTGTTGTATCTTGTACCTCCAGCCTTTTCCACATCTTTTCTTACTAGTGGACATTACCATATGCTGTAAAAGAAGTGGCTGAATAGAATGTTTACTGCTTCATCAGCTGCTGTCCACAGGCTGGGATATTAAACTGAGGGGTCGTGTAACTTCGTGTTCCAGGCTGTGAACTGTGGTGGTTGAGGAACTGAATGCCATGCTCAAGAGTGGTGATAATCTCTAATAAAATGGCAGAGCAGGCCACTGAGGCTGGTAATGTCTTAATAATGTGATGTTGAAGTCTGTTTCACACTCCTTAGGAGTATAGACATGTTTATTATAGTCCTTTGAGACAGAAATAATCAACAAAGATAGACTGTAGAAGTTACTTTAAGATTGTTAGTCCATTTCTCTTGTCATTTTGACTGTTTTTGAGAAATTGAGCGTTTAGTGTCAAGGCACTAAGTTCTCTGATTGTCACATGTTAATGTTTCTTTTTTAATTTTAGTTCTAGGTCTCGGTCAAGGACATACTCACGATCTCGCAGCAGGGATCGTGTTTATTCTAGAGATTATCGCAGAGATTACAGAAATAATAGAGGAATGAGACGTCCCTATGGTTACAGAGGAAGAGGTAGAGGGTATTACCAAGGAGGTGGTGGTAGATACCATCGCGGAGGTTATAGGCCTGTCTGGAACCGAAGACACTCCCGAAGCCCTAGGCGTGGCCGTTCACGTTCCAGAAGTCCAAAACGAAGGTCTGTGTCTTCCCAGAGGTCCCGGAGCAGATCTCGTCGATCTTACAGATCTTCCAGGTCCCCAAGGTCCTCTTCATCTCGTTCTTCATCCCCATACAGCAAATCACCTGTCTCTTCCAAAAGACGTGCGTCTCTGGAAAAGCAGGCAAAGAAAACTGAAGGGGCTCCTTTGCAAGATAGTCCCTTGAAAAACAAATCACAAGATGAACCGAAAGATACATTTGAACATGACCCATCAGAGTCTCTTGACGATTTTAACAAATCATCAGCAGCTTCTGGCGACATTTGGCCTGGCCTTTCAGCATATGATAACAGTCCAAGGTCACCCCATAGTCCTTCTATTGCCACCCCACCTAGTCAGAGTTCATCTTGCTCTGATGCCCCTTTGCTTAGCACAGCCCACTCAGCAAAGGATACACCTCAACATTCCCATTCCATTCAGCATAGTCCCGAGAGGTCTGGCTCTGGTTCTCTTGGAAATGGTTCTAGCCGTTACAGTCCTTCTCAGAATAGCCCCTTGCATCATATCCCTTCAAGGAGAAGCCCTGCAAAGACAATCCCATCACAGAGCGCTCCCCGTGAGGAGGCTCGAGTGCGGTCATTTTATCCTGAGGGTGGCGAACAGGAAACTGCAAAAGGTGGAAAGTTTATGAAAAGGTAAGAATTAAATTGTAAGCCTAATGTTGCCTCTTAAATTGCTGTCTGTTACAGAGTTTTGACGAGATCATCAGTGTGCCTTGGAAAACACAGTATGGAATACTATGGAAAAAATATCACTAATTGTAGTGTGGTTGGAGTTGAACTTGAAACCTTTCCCTCCTAAGATGCTTCAAGTTCTTGACCGTTGGCTAGTGGAGATAGGGACGTGTGTCCTTGAGGAAAAATTGGTTTGTGCTTTTCCTTTATGGTGCATTTTCTTATACTCCATTTCCTATTAGGAGAAATCTTAATTGGAATAGTACACCAGACTTGCTTGTTTGATAGTGAATTCTGTTAAAGTATTTTAAAATTTTAATGCTTCATGTAGTTTGAAATGCAGATCTTCTGTAAGTCTAAAAATGTTGTACAATGATTTATTTGCTAACATAAACAGCACCCATTGCTAATTGTGTGGTGTGATATGACAACATTGATGCTTTGACTTGCGTTACTTATGAAAGAGGGTAGGTCTTAGTATTCTCAGAACATAATTTTATTCATGTAAAGGACAGCATTTGAAGTTCAATATATATTTTCCAATTAACATAAAATTATTAGATTTGCTCTTGTTTGATTTAGTAGTAATTTTTAAAAGTTGTAAAAATCTTACTAACAGTAGACTGTTCCTTCCTAATGTGACTTGTACTTCAGTGGATTTCTTATAAAACTAATTATAGAGCAAAGCTGTGAATATGCTATATAGACTTGATCGTAGGCTTTTAAATGAATTTGTCCAGTCGATGATTTATTATGTAAAAGTATACTGCTTAGAAGATCAGAAATACAACTTCCCCTGAGTTAGATGTATTGGAGTTGGTGAGTGTATTAGGACCTGTGTGAAAATAGTGTATAGATAAGACAGTGGCTGAAATAATGAATTGGTAAGTAGCTTCTGTATTTCGGATAGCTGCCTTCTAAAGGTTCCCTGCTTGTATATGATATAGTGAATGCATTAAGTAAGCTTGTGTCAGATTTTTAATTCTTTTAGAAATATGCATGATCTTGAAAATAATTCACTTTTTTTTTAATGTTACTCCTTTAACTTTTTTGCTAAATGAAGTACAAAAGTGAATTGCAGTTTGAATTATCAAATTCTATGTGAATTTAATGGAAAAAATGACTGGTGTAAGAGAATGTGATAGCACTGGGTAGCAGTTAAGAAAAGAACAAAACAAACCACTAGCTTTTTTATAAACTCACGCAGAGAGTTTCTAGGTGTTCTACAGCAAGGCATTATATTCTTCAGATGCCTCCAGTAGTACATAAATGACAGTGGGTACAGTGTTAATGGTGTGTGAAGCGTTGCATGCTAAACTTGAATTGCTTAGAGGGGTGTATTTTCTTCTTCTTGATGTGGGATTGACACAAAAGAGGAATGCAAGTGAACTGGAATGAATGCAATCCAGAGTTACCAGTCTCTTCTTTGCTATCCACAGGTACACAGATGAAGAGTCTAGAGTATACCTGCTTGATAGGGGTAATACCAGGGAGAAGGAGGCGCAAAAGGAGAGAGGATCAGAAAAAGGGAGGACAGAGGGAGAAAGGGAATGGGAGGAACAGGAAACTTTAGATTTTTTCGTTGATAAAGAGACTGGGAAAGAAAAGTTTAATGACTCTGAAGGGGAGGACACAGAGGAGACAGAGGATTACAGACAGTTCAGAAAGTCTGTCCTGGCAGATCAGGGTAAAAATTTTCCTACTGCATCTCACCGGAATGCTGAGGAGGAAGGATCCAAATACAAATCTAAGATATCAATCAAGGGCAATAGAGAGAGCGATGGATTTAGAGATGAGAAAAATTATAAGCTTAAAGAGACTGGCTATGTAGTGGAAAGGCCTAGTGCAACAAAAGATAAGCACAAGGAAGAAGACAAGAGTTCTGAGAGACTAACAGTGAAGAAAGAAACTCAGTCACCTGAGCAGGTAAAGTCTGAAAAGCTCAAAGAACTCTTTGATTACAGTCCCCCTCTACACAAGAATCTGGATGCGAGAGAAAAATCCACCTTCAGAGAGGAGAGCCCACTTAGGATCAAAATGATAGCCAGTGACTCCCATCGTCCTGAAGTTAAGCTCAAAATGGCACCGGTACCTCTTGATGATTCCAATAGGTAAATTATCCCACTTTACGGTGTAGTTCTCCACCTGCCAGCAGTGTCATTCATCTTTATTTAAACTACTGGTTTCTTTTTGTGCATCTCTCTTGTTGTTGATGTGTTCTAGACCTGCTTCCTTGACTAAAGACAGGCTGCTTGCTAGCACACTTGTCCATTCCGTCAAGAAGGAGCAAGAGTTCCGATCCATCTTTGACCACATTAAGTTGCCACAGGCCAGCAAAAGCACGTCAGAGTCATTTATTCAGCACATTGTGTCGTTGGTTCATCATGTCAAAGGTATGTATTGAGTTTACTGTACCGAATACACGTCTGACAACTTCATTTAAGCTTGTTTGTTTGTAGTACAGGAAGATTTCAGCCCTGTTTTAGTGTTGATTGTTAGACTTTTGAGGTGCACATAAAAATAATTTAAAAATAACTGCCACAGAAGCTAGTATAAAAAAAGCCCAAGCAGTATAGAGCGTAATAAAAATTATTTTATTTTTCTGGATAAATTTTTGAGCTTAAGTAGCAACTTTGGAATTTTGCAGTGTAATTTAAACATAGTACATTGGTCAGTCTTTTCTTGCTTAGTTTTATTTTAATGGCTCTAACATACAATTTTACGTTAAGTGGTGCAGTGTGGATTGACAGATGTCTTTTGCACTGTAAGCAGTGGCATTCCTTTTGAAACACCCTACAGGTCATTTCCAGGTTCTTACTAGAACTTTTTTTGGTCTCAGTAAGATTTAAGAAAAAATGTTCTCTGAATCATACTAAAATACACTATGACATTTGATTTTATTCCGATTTGACAGTACTGTAGCGTTGGAGCCAGGAATTTTGCTTACAGGAACATTGCAGTAGCTAAATAAACCTCAAATAAATGAATTATACACTAGTTACCTTCTGATTTAACAGTAGTGGCTGTTGCTTATTATAAACACCAAAAAAACCCCCAACCAAATACTGCCACCAACAACAAAGCCCCAGGACACCACTGAAAGCTAAACACAGACGGTTGAAGTACATGTATTTCACTTAGGTCACTTACCCTGTCAGAGTTTTCTGATGGAAAAACGGTAATTCCTTAAAATCCAGTGAGGATATCTGGAGAGTTCTTTAATAGCTTTTTTTTTTTTTTCACATAGCATTTATTTTATTTCACTGGGCTGTTTCTTGTTCTTGTGTTTAATGTGCTGAGATAATATGGAAGAATTTGTTGATGAAAATAATTGTTCTGTATCTTCATGCAAAAGGGGAATGTGGAAATGCTTAATTAGGTGACCAGTTTCAGCATATCTATCTGTAAGCATTGTTTTTTAAGATGCTTTAGCTTCTAAAATTGCAAAGATTTGCGTGCTAGAATTACGTGCTGATGTTCTGTTAAGTCTCATTTTGCTGGAAAAATTCAGATTACTAAGGCCAAATGATGTCCTGCATTTTGAATTACTTACAAAGTTGAAAGTAATAGTCAACTATTACATACATAATAGATGATAATGCATTAGATTTTTAAAAAATTTGAGACATCTGTTTAGAATATAATGATTTGTTGTGAAAGTACCTGTTTTATTGATATGTAAAGAGATTTAAGGCTCAATCCAGTGAGAGCTTCTGTAAGTTTTTTGCTTATATGGTACATATGTAAGCTGTAAGTGAAACTATATTCCTGAAGCTCTCACGTGTTGATCACAGAATAGACTGTTTTTCTGTAAACTTTTATATGTTGAAAAAATACCTGGTAAATATAACACCTTAATAGCCTATCTAGTCAAGTTACTAGAATATGTACAGTTATGGTTGTTTTTGAAAGCAGAACCTCTCTTAAGTTTCAAATTTACTGTGGTCTGTGATCAGATTTTAGTAACTCTCTTGAAAAATTGAAGTTATGTTCGTTATTGGTGTGATGCGACCAGTCTGAACAGCTCTTTATTAATGCAGAGCTGAAAATGCCCAGTGATGTTTTCTTTTTCATTGTAACTAGGTCCTGGAATGTGTTTTGAAATGGCAAAATCCATGTTACAAAAGTAAAATAGCTGTTGAAAGATACAGATGCCAAACAGGCAAAGTTGAACCTTCTGTCTTCCTGGCAAAAATGGCATAAAAACAGAGTTGCTAGCTCAAATTCCTGTGTTTGATGGAATTATGATTGAGGCACTACCCTTGTAGTGGCCGTTTCAAGTTTTAATGGTTGGTTATGAGACAAATACTGGATGCCGGGCGGTAAGTTGATACAGATGTATGTTGACCTGTTAAGCGGATAGCTTGCTTCATATGTAACATTTCATAGCTCATGACTTTTTATGTATTTCTATATTACATTTAAACACATTTGTTGAGCTGGATTAAAAACTGAGTTTTGCTGTTGCTAATTTAACTGTTTCTGAAGGAAAGTGAAAATTTGTCAGAGAAGTTGTCAAGTTTGCCAAGATGCCAGATGTTTAAATGAATTTATTTACATATAGGTGTGTTAATTGTCTTGGATCGTTTATCATCACTACTTCAAATCAAGAAATTGTATTCCTTTAAGAAATTACTTGTTAGGTCATTCATGTAGTTATTGAAGCATATATTACTTAAGTGTTTTCACTGAATTAACTCTTAAGTTAAAGATGAATAGTAAAATATACTTACTGAGAGTAATCGTGACTCAAAGTAACTTCATTTTCTCTTACGGGCAAAGTATAAAATAACTGTTGAGAAATTGCTCTTTTCTCTTTCATTAGAGGAAAATGTCCTTGAAAATGAGCAAGTCCAATCAGTAAATGATGCTTGAATTAGATGTAATACAGTCATGGCATAGTTATAAGTAGACTTGCAATGATGCTGTGCACTGTTACTTTCATTGGGTTACAGAATGTGTAAGAATAGGGAAAACACCACATTTGCTTGTCCTGATAGATTTATTGAAAATACTGTGGTTTTTTGCCTGCTACTTGCCTTTCTGTCAGGAGCAAAATACCTGTTAGTTGAATTAAACTAATGAAACAGTGTTTTTTCTATTGTAACCAACAGAGCAATACTTCAAGTCACCTGGAATGACCCTAAATGAGAGGTTCACTGCATATCAAAAAGCTACTGAAGAACAGTGCACCCGGCAAAAGAGCCCAGAAATACATAGGTATATGTTAACTGTTTACGTAGTTGCTTTGTGTTTCAAATAATGACTGCTAGTGTTTCTTTTGAGAACCCAACATATTTTTTTCTAATGTGTATGGAGTAATTTGTCAATTTCTGTGTAAATACAAAGTACCAAAAAACCCCACCAAAACCCCCTTCTGTAAAAGAGAACTCGTCTGAGCCGAGTCTGGCTTCATCTGTGGTTTTGTAGCAGATGTCTTCTGTACCTGTGTATCTCATTTGGGATATATTTACTTTTCTCACATGCAGTGCTCAAATATTGAGGGGCATATGTCTTGAAGATGAAAAGAAGCCCTGTACATGCATCTTTATTCTTCAGTGTGAAATGTTCCATCTCATACTACTTTAGTTTTTGTGTATGTTAATTTACAGCAGTTTTTTGAAAAATCTGAGAACCTGAAAGGTAAGAAGGTAGTCATACAGATGTAGCTTCTGATCATGTGCTATAGTTTTATGATGCAGTGTACTATATTTGTATTGCATGTGAGGATATATTATCTCCATACGTAGTATCCAACTTCATAAGTTTTCTTAACTTTTTAAGTATTTTTGACTTCACAGCAAACTATCATAGTATTGATGATTTCTTGGGGGGGATGGATTTTCAACTGGCTACATGTACTGTTCTTTTTAAATAACTCATTAAACACTTTTGTCTCTTCAAAGTTGTACTTAAAATATGAAAAATCAAACTGCCTATTTACCCTATTTGCTTTTTAGCATACTTCAGACAGAACAGAACCAAGGTTTTTAATTTTTAGTCTGCTTCTGTATTCTCATGTGGGGCTTTTTATGCAAAAAGTTTCTTCTCCTGCAAAAATGCTTTGTTTCTCAGTTTTCTGTTGAACAGAAGTGTCTGAGGCCATTACGAGTCACATACACATAAGGCAAGACACTGCTTTTATTTTACATTTAGGAGGATTGACATCTCTCCAAGTACGCTGAGGAAGCATACCCGTTTAACAGGTGAAGAGAGAGTCTTTAAAGAAGAAAGTCAAAAAGTAGGTTCTGTGTAAACATTCTGTATGTATTTCTAATATTATGTTTCCCTTTAAATCTGAACTTCAACTTTGTGTATAAAAATACAAAAATAATTTGTATTTATCATATCTGGAGTACCTGCATTTAGAGCAATATTTTTTTTCTTTGAGTAAAACATGTTACCAGGAAGCCAGTTTATTTAGCGTGATACTGCTGTATTGATAGTGTAGCATGTAAGATCAAATTTTCTGCCACCTTTCCTTTCTTCGACATTTTGTGACCAGTTTTGTGGCACTAGGCTGCCCAAGGACAAAGAATAGAGGTGGGGGGAGGGGGGGCGCGGGAGGGTGGTAAAAAAAAGGATATTGAGGTGGTCAGTGAGTAGTATGGTTGAATTGCAAAGGTGCTTGTGCTCTATTTAAAACCATTCACCAGAAGAAATGACTACTTCAACATCCTTCCAAACTATGCATTACGGTCTGTCTGCATAAAAAAAAAAAAAAAAGATATCCTATTGGCTTGATGGGAATGCTTGTTTGAAACTGAAATTCTTAGCTGTTCTTTTTTTAGATCTAGCCATTGCATGTAAAGGGCGTTCACTTAAAGTCAATTTGTGTGCTGAAGAGTTTGTTGAAATATAGGTAAATTCTATCTGTCTTTTTTGAAAATTGATGCACAACTTAGATTTTTAATTCAGATTCTCTTCTGGATGTTTTATTTCAAAACTTTGTTCCAAAATATATATTTATTTGCAGGGAGATAAAAAGTTAAGATGTGATTCTGCTGATCTTCGGCATGACATTGACCGACGTAGAAAAGAGCGCAGTAAAGAACGAGGAGACTCAAAGGGTTCCAGGGAATCCAGTGGGTCAAGAAAGCAGGAGAAAACTGCAAAAGATTACAAGGATTACAAATCTTACAAAGATGATAGGTAAATATTTCAAGTCCCTATATAGGTGTTTTGCTTCTAATTAGCATTTTGTAATTGTAAGCTTAATTGCTTTCAATTTTCAATGTATAATGGAACATTTAAATTTAAACAATTAAAATTATTTGTTTTACAGCAAATATATATTATCTGTCTTTTACACGGCTTATGGTGGATGAGGACAAAAACTTTGGAATAGCAAGCTAACACTGAAAAAAAAATGACAAATTAATCTGTCCTATTATCCAGGCTACATCAGGAGGTTGGACTTCAATGCAGTACATTTCTATAAACAGTTTGTGTAAGAACTTTGGTTCGTTATGCTTGATTCCGCACTTTTTCAACTCATAACACCCAGAGTATGAGAATCTTACTGATACTTAGGTTTTAACATGGGTGAGAAGGGGAATTTTTGGTTTTTTTCTAAAGCCAGTGGGCTGTTTTTAAGAAAAAAAAGTTTATATATCTCAGTGGATACTGTGTAGCAGTGGTAAGAGTTACTTCAGGTATGACCTTCCTTTGAGTAGAATATTAAAATTCTGTAAATTGGGTCAAATTAGTACCACTGTGGGGTTACTAAAGTCTTGCTGTAGGAATTTTTTTCCCTGCTTTGTACTGGATATACAATGAATTCTTATTATGTGTCCTGTTTCCCTTTTACTTTCTGACTTTGGTATCCACGTTATCTTCCACTGGCTAATTCCATACAGCCATCTACATAGGGAAGCCCACACCGTATCTTCTCAACAGTGTGCAAACTGAACTATGTGAAGTTACTGTAAAATGTTGCCTTGAGGGTTTTCTTCCCTTCAATTTCTGTTTTTCTGCCTCAGAAGGCAGATCTTAAGTATCAGAATCTCTTCATGGCATCAAAACCTAGAAAAACTGTATTTGCAGTTTGCAGACTGCTGCTTTCCAACTCACTAGCAATAATAACTTAGTACATTTAAATGTGTAAGAGGCTGGAAAGTGGAACTATACTTCACCTTAACGTCTGAAATACGTAACATATGTGTGATTTTATAATCAGAAGGGGGATAGTTTCCCATAAAATATAAAGAGACCCCTTTTAGTATAGCATGTTACAGACTGACTAATACTTTTAAAATAGCACACAGTGTATCTTTTTATTTTTCAGTAAACAAAAAAGAGATCAAGACCGTGCTCGGTCTTCCCCATCTTCCTCCCCATCTTCTTCCTCATCCAGTTCTCGAGAAGAAAAGGATTGCAAGAAAGAAAGAGATGAAGAGTTCAAACCCCACCATGAACAGAAAGAATACTCTGGTTTTTCAGGAGTCAACAGGCCAAGAGGCACCTTTGTAAGTTGCGCTCTTATTCTTCCCCCAGATTATGAACGGTTCCCCAATAGTAACAGTATAACAAATAAAATGAGGAAGCATTGCAGTGATTAATGTTAAGCTAGATTTCTTTCATAGCAGTGATTCTTGAATTATTTAATGTGATGTACCAAATGTGAAAAGTTTCCTTTTTTTTTTTTTTTTTCCCAGCACTGCCCAAGAGCAGTTAATTGGTGTGTAAATATGTATTAGCATGCCATTAGAGACCCTAGTGTAAGGGTGTGCAAAATTATTTCGTGTTTATTCCTTGCTCTTTTGTAATTATGCTGTTTGGTAAGAGGATCTGAAAATTTACCTTTCTGTAAAGATTAAACCTTGTGATCTGTGAGCTCCTAACTCCCTGCAGGTTCTGTTTTTCCTTGTCATTTTCAGTTTGGTTTTGCCCTACTTTGTGTGTAATGCCTGCATCTTATTAAATAGAGAATGGCACAAAATTAAAAATGTACATCAACCTTGAAACAGCTGTATTGAGGAGAGGAGATGGTATACTTGTTATTTTTCAATGTTTCTTTGGCCTAAACTAGCCATAGTGAGCATGAACGCTCATTAATTTTTCTGGAATGTGTTTCAGCATTGTGATTTGGAAAGTGACATATTGACCACTATAGTCTTTAGAAAAATTTTAAAGTTAAAAACTGCATGTTAATACAATTATTGAGATTTAATTGGGAAATGCAGAAGCATTAGGAAAGACTAGGGATCAATAAAGGAGGCCTTGAAAAGATAACGAAGACTTTTAAAAAAAAAAAAACAAAACCAAACCAACAAACAAACCAAAACAAGACAACACACAAAAACCCCAAACAAACAAAAAAAGCCCCAAACCAAACCAAAACACACAAAAAAGCAAGTTCTCTGTCTGAGTGGGGAAAAGAATGGCAAATAAACTTACATAATGAATAGGAATAGTTTAATACTTTCACAAAAATTTCTTCATGTAGACTGTAATTAAGACTAAATAATGCTAAAAGGCATTGTTTGGTATAAATATACATTGAATTGTTTGTATTACTGTAAAAGTTTTGAACTACAGTTGAGGGTGCCTGAAATGCATGTGGTGGGGTATGCAGTGCTTGAGTTAAGGCTTGAATCTTCCATCTGAAAAACTAGCTACTTAAAAGAAAATTCAAAGTTCAAAATTTCTAACACTAAAAATGTATCATTTCCTTCTTTCTTGTTGTTTTTTATATAATTAGACTAAGAAACAGCTATGTGGCATAATTGTATAAACCTTTGGATGCTGTAGGTATCAAATAGGACAATATCAGCACAATTTCTAGCTGTATAAGCTAGGGCCACTGAGTTAAACAGAAGTAGAGCTTAAACCCCTCTCTCCTCTCAGAGAATCGGTTGAAGAAGGCTAATAATTGGTGGAAGCTTTACTGCTTTATAAAAACAGATTGTGTGTACTGTGAAAGAGATGCTACATTACATTAAATTTAAATAGATGTGAATTGGAAATTTATAGACTTCTGCTAATTTAACTACTGGTGACTGACAGTTCTGACTGCAGTCAGAACTCGTTAATGTTCCCTAACAACATACATGGTCACACAGAGGCTTATTGACCAAACTGTATCTGAACAGGGGAATCTAAATAGGCCAACCTCTTGGCTCAGATCTTTTCTTTGGGGATACAGCTTGGATAGCACTGAAACGTACAGACTGGCTAGTGTAGAAATGTCTTTCTAATTCAGGCTGACAGTGGCTGCATTACTGCTTTGCTTTTGGAGTAAATAAAATGTTTTGGTTGTGAATCCTGCCCAAAGCAGGGAGCCTTGATACGCTGGGAAAGCATAGCTTGCTGGACAGGGGACACTAATGTTAGCTAAGCTCTTAATTTCCTGTTAAATCAGCCATGATTTTTCACTAACACATGCTGATAGACTGTAAAGCTTCTTGTACATAAATATCATGAATAATTTTGAAGTAGGAACACAGAAATAAGGATAAGTGTAATCTTTTAATGACACTGTCATTAGTATCCAGCTCCTAAAGAATTCTGTGTGTAACAGTTCTGTTTAAAAGGAGTTTTCTTTTTCTGTAGAAAATGTATTCTGTCCTTTTTGTGATGGTCTTTGCAGTAACTGAGCCCATAGAGATAACACCATGCTGGATTTCACCTCCAGTATTTCTTTGCTTGAAAGGTGACCTGGGAGGGGGGGAGGACTGTTTGATACAATGTTGAGGAAGGCTCTAGGTTTTTCTTAAAAATAATCTGATCACAGGACCTAATACCCAGAAATGCTGATCTCTCTCTTTATCTTTTTAAAATCCTTCAGCATTTTGTCTCTACATCCTTTTTTCCCCTCACTGTGATACTGCTTGCTATGCCCTAGTTTTGTAAGGATTTCAAAGTTACTGGAGATCAAGCATGTAGTATTTTTTCACTTGTACAGTTTTCCTCAGGAGATAGAATCACTTGGAAAGTGACAGACTCCAAGCAATTCTTTTGTTGTTGTTGGTTTTTTGTTTGTTTGCTTACAGCATATTGGATAGATGTTGTGAGCCCTTATATGAATTTTTTTTCAGTCTGTCTGATTTCAGAGTAGTTCTAAAACTGTCAAGCATAAATTCTGCATTAGAAGTGTTGAAGATTTGTGGAACTAAGTGTGCGTAATGCTCTTCTTTCATGTTAGTTAGTTATATCTTTTTTTTTGTCTAAGTTTATGGAAAATACTTATTTTTAACAAATTAAATTAATTTCCAGTTGCATTTTTCTACAGTTACTCTGCAGACCCAGTTCTGTGTTTAACTAGGCTGTTTATGGAAATCATGTTCACTAGTAACTGCAAGTCTATCTTCCCAGCCTAACCTTTCTTCTCCCTTTGAATGGAGGACAAAAACTCTTGTTTAGTGTTTTCTACAAGCTAAAAGTTTACATACTGAGGGAACTTCCTGCTGTGAGACATTTTAAAATCCTGTTAATTAAAGAATATTTAAGACATTGATTTTCACTTCAAGCATTACTACTCTGTACAGTACATACTGTTGATTTTTCAGAGTAAAGAATTTACTAATTTGAAATTTCATTTGGCTTAAAGTACATTTCTGAATCTCAACTGAAAATGTTTGAGCAACACAAAGTGGAAACGCTTACTTGAAAACTGCATTGGTTGTATGTATTCTGGAATAACTCTCATAACTGATGTGACTGACTCCATAAATGACCTTTCTTTTCCTCTGACACTTTTCTCCCTCTTTCAGTCTAGTTTTTCTGTTCATTTTTGTCTGTGAACAGCTTCAGAAGCATCTTCTGACCTTCTGTTGCAACACATTGGCTTACCAGCAGAGGAAATTTATTTTTGGTGTTTGTGGGTGAATTTGTGCAAAGAACTCAAATGTATTTCAATTAAGTTTAATAGTCATTATTTCAAAGTGAATGCTTGACTATATTGCTTAAGGTAACATGTGAATTTTAAAATGGTTTTACGCTTGCAGATACTGTAATTAAGCACAGAAAGAGCATTTTCAGTAATAGAGAACTTGAACTCTTCTTTGTGGTTTTATGTAAATGGATTAAATGACGTTTTGGTTAATCAGTTTCGAATTAGGGGCAGAGGAAGAGCCAGAGGAGTCTTTGCTGGAACAAATACTGGTCCCAGCAACTCAAATACTACTTTTCAGAAGAGACCGAAGGAAGAGGAATGGGATCCTGAATATACCCCAAAAAGCAAGAAATACTTCTTGGTGGGTGTGGAGAACTCAATATCTTATGCATGCTTTTTGTTTTTTTGCACATTTTCTACAAGTGTAGAAGTAGCATGCATGTAGAGACAAGGACTTAGTTACGTAAGTGTGAGAATATCAGGGCTGTTGTAGTAGTGCCTGGTTCTGCGTCTCTTCTGTCTTTCTGCAGCAGGCTGGCAGAAAATGAGGAAATAATCTCCAAAATTTTAATCAGTGAGAGGGGAAGAAGGCAGACCCAGACTAAAATTATTTAAAAAAAAAAAAAATTAAACCAGAAAGTCTTCTGCTGTTTGGCTTGTTTTGTTTGTTTGGTGTTTTCTCCTGGATTTATGTCTGTATGGCATTCAAGCTTTGTCTTAGATTTGTTTGGAAGTCTGCAAAAGTGGAAGATCAGGAAAAAAAGTGGAAGATCAGGAAAAGCTGACAGTAGTTGCGGATGTATGTAGGCTGACTCTGTTATTAGCAGTTATCACCTTAGTTTTGATGCCTTTTTTTCTTTCTGGATTATGAAAGGAATACTTGTTGATGTAACCCACTCAGTAAGTAGTGTAGTATACTGAATATGTAGCCTCTGTTCCAGTTGATCGCCTTAACAATGCGAACTTCTAAGGATCTTGTTCCATCACTTGAAAAATGCTAAGTAGTGAAGATTAGACTTTCTCCAGTAGTATTATAGTTTGTCACAATTATGGTGACAGGTAGTCCAAGAAATAATGAAGTCACAATTTGGATGTTTGTACAAGGAGTTCTCCTCAATCTCCCCACACATATATAATCTTTTCTGATCCATAAAAATAAAGAGATGTGATGACAATCTAGTCATTAAGACATTGTATGACAGCTAAAACAAATAATTGTAGCTATTGAACTTTTTTCCTCATCTTTAAAAATGTTTTTAAATTAAAAAACCCCGCCCTTTAGCTGTTCTTATATAATTGTTAATAAACTGCTTTATGTAGGTGTGGTGTATGTTCAATAGTTCAGATTTCTTTCCAAATCACAAATTAAAAAAAGCAGATGTTGAAGCAAGTGTACCTCACTCTTCTAAATATAAACCATTTAATATTAAATAATAGTCTGTAGTGTGCATGCAGTGCACTGAATGATTGTCAGAAGACTTAATAAACTATGCAAGGCTGTATTCGTTAGCAAGATAGCAAACTTCAAGCTGATTAATGAGAGAAACTCAATTGTTTGTTAATGTCAGATTTAAACAGTTTAAATTTAATTTGCCCTGTGTCATGCAGGTGAAGCAGGATTTCTGAAAACTAGCTTCAGTTACCTTTCCTTAATAGATAAAGACCTCTGTCTCTCCATTAAAGTAAAAATAATAATAATTTAAAAAAATCTTAGCACATTCCTAGACCTTCTTTCTTTATTTAAAATCACAGTTGTTGGTTGTTTTTTTGGGTTTTTTTTGTTTTTTTTGTTTTTTTTCTCAAAACTAGAGAGTAATTCTTCTGACTGGAGATAAGTGACAGATAACTGATTTGTTGCTCTCAAATGTTTGAGTAGGCCCACAGCTAATAAGAGCTCTTAAAACAATTTTATTGTTGTGCTTTTAGTTATAGCATCATGAATTATAAGGATTTATTTCATAATGTATTCTATAGATAATGATCTGAACTGTTAAAAAGTCTTACATTTTTTTTTATATGTATAGTATAAATTTGATATAGAATACTTACATTAACAGGTACATTAAGAGATGTTCTAACCTTATTCTTTGTCTGGTGTTATTGTAGCACGATGACAGAGACGATGGTGTGGATTATTGGGCCAAAAGAGGAAGAGGCCGTGGTACTTTCCAGCGTGGCAGAGGGCGTTTTAACTTCAAAAAGTCAGGTAGCAGTCCGAAGTGGACACATGACAAATATCAAGGGGATGGGATTGTGGAAGATGAAGAAGAAACGATTGAGAACAATGAAGAAAAGGACAGACGCAAAGAGGAAAAGGTAAACAGTTCAGTGAAGTGCAGGTTAGACAGTTTATCCTGCAGTATCTCAAGTAATTGTGCGGGTATGTGGGGGATCACTTTAAAAGGTTTTGGAGTTTGGTTATTAACAGTTTACAAGAAGACTGTTTCCTTTTTTTCCACAGGAATAACCCTTGGAAGAAAGTTGTAGCTGAAAGAGCAGCTCTTGCACCACCCACACAACATTTTTAATATGTTTTTTTGTTGTCAAATGAATGTAAGCATTTTACTTAAATTTTACTGTTGGAAAGTAGTTTAGAGGGATTGTTTTTGTTTTAAGCCTTTAGAAAAAAATCTTGATATAGTAAACTATGTTAATGATCGTACAGGTAGAAAGTAAAATATTTGTAACAACTTTTAAGAAATTTTACTGTTTGTTATATGCAGTGTAATTCTGCTTTGTCCAAATATATGGTCAAGTACAACTCTAAAAGTTTTGATTCTCCCCTATGTCTGTGTTTTATTCTGAAGTAAACTTACAGCTCTGCACACCTGAAATCTTGGAGCAGCATTTTTTATACACCGATTACTACTTCTGTGTTGCCTTTTTAGAAGAAGTGTATTTAAGGGTAGCTATTTAGTCATAATGTAAGTACAAACAGTTCTGCAAAATGCTGATTATACATTAGTTCACAAGAATCACATTTACATAGAATCCAAGTTAATCACAGATACACTTATTCCACTCTGTTAGGGAGTGCAGCAAGAATTTTATCTTCGAGTG
Source organism: Tetrax tetrax (assembly GCA_009806455.1). Classification (NCBI taxonomy): domain Eukaryota; kingdom Metazoa; phylum Chordata; class Aves; order Otidiformes; family Otididae; genus Tetrax; species Tetrax tetrax. Next base: position 120,052 of record WHYT01014109.1, read on the forward strand.
AAATTGTCATTCTTCTTTTAGCTTAAGAAATACGCATGTACATAAATACTACAGTGAGTTTCAAATATATTATTTCCCTCTGGAATGTGAGTTTTAGAAATGTTTTTCCAAGTCACTACTGCTAGAAACTTTTAACAGATCTGAGAACTGGAATTCCCTCCTCCATCTCTGTAGTTAGTGCAGAACTACCTACAATTAGCTTAGTTCCTGTAGCTTGTGTCTAGAACAGATCAGTCATGTATTATGGATACCTAGTGGTTTGCTTTGTCATTAAAAGATGGTTCTCTTGTCAAGGGTAACTTAGTACAGTTTTTAAGGTTTTGTAAACCTAGGGTTTAAACTCACTGCAAGAGAAGTGTGCTGTCCATAAAGTATGAAGCACAAGTGGCATTTTCAAGGCCACTAGCAATTATAGTTTCAGCTTTCTGTTGATAGCTTAATCAACAGAATGTTTTAGTTAGAAATTCATGGCAGAATCAGTCTAGCTTCTTTTTTATCAATTTTTGCTCGAGTTTGTTAAAACTGCCTCCAGTTTCTTTACGTGGACTTGCCTCTCCAGGTATGTAATCTGGGAAGAGTAAGTCTTTTAAATCTTCACACTTAAGCTGTAACTGTGATATCCAGGGAAGAAGGTGGTGGGGCATGTGGCAGGTCAAAGGGGAGAAACACAACAAAAAACCACCACAAAAATCCCTGAGAAAGTAAAGCAAGATATGTTAAAACCTGAATCAGTAAAGATAATTCAGGTATGCTAAACATTTATATAAAAGTGAATTCCATTATAGTGCCCTGGAAGTACCTTTCTTTAGTATTCAACTTTATAGAATGTGAAAGCTAACTCTGGTAAAAGTTGTTAGAAAAACATGAGATAAATGTTTGTCTTTCTTTGGCACTGATTTCTTAATAGTTGTGCTTCTAGTATATTTTTTTTTTTTTTTTTTTTTTTCCAAAGTGCAGAAGTTAATCTACAGTGGTGTTTTGGTTTTCTTTTTCTTAAAGAACCCCAAACAATCTTGGTCTACAAACTAAAAACCTGGTTTAGTGGTAGGTACACTTTTAACCTGCAGAATGTTAAGGATGGTAATAACATAGTTGAAGTTCCAAACCAAGGACATTTTTATAACAAGACTACTTAAATTTTCTTTCTCAGACTGCTATAGAGTAAGTCTTAATGTTGCATGGAGTTTAAAATGTTGTTCTTAATATGCCATACCAAGGGGTAAACTGTCTTTGAAAAACTAGGACAGGGAAAGGCTTGTTTGTATTAAATACATATATAATGTATGCTCTCTTACTGTTTTTACTGTTTAGGGCAGATGGTTAACTGCTCCCTATCTGAGTTAAACACTGGAAGGCAGAAAAGTGTAGTACTGTTGCTAATCCTAACTGTAGTTAAGGAAACTAGTTTGCCAGTGACGTGGGGAAAACAGACTCCACAATCTGTAAGACTGTAAAGTAGGGATGTTTATTCAGCGCTGGGCAGCACAGGGGTAGTCCCACCAAAACTGTGCATGCCCGACATGGCAGCTCGCTTTATACAACCAAGTGTTACATATACATAAAGTTTTACAATACATATGCATGACCTATCCCTCTTTGTATTAAAATTAGTTCCAAGGGGTCATTTTCATAAGCTCCTCCTGGCTGCGCTTGCGCAGTGCCTGCTGGTGGTGGTCGTCAGGGGTCATGGGGATGAAAGTAGGTGACTCGTCACTGCTAGTAACCTTTTGTTTTTGCACAAGCTCAGTTATCCCTGGGCTCGTATCCAAGCCGCAGGGTCGGTTTTAGCTGGTTCTTGAAGTGACACCTTACTTCTTATCAGGAACTGTCTTTCGTGAAGAATCGAAAGACTTTCTGCTTTAGATAGTTTGCACAATGGTTAGCAAAACATTAAGCACTATTTATCAGCTTGATTCCTTGGTATACACAGCAATCAGTAATTAACGCCCCATTTACTAAAATTTCTTTAACTCCTTCTCTCAGTCTCTCCTTTTCTAGAAAATTAGTAAATTATTTTATTGTATTTAATGCTATTAATAGTATGGTATTTCCCTATCTAGCATTTTCTCAAAATATTCTCTTTCTATTAGGGGAGTATTTGTCCTCCAGCTCCTAATTGAATTGATTCCCCATTTTCTCCTTACGGGACTGTGTGGTTTTGTCAATAATAGTGATGTTGGGGACCAGACTGCCTAAAGTACAGGCTCCCCGCCATCCTAGAGGCAGAGTCTTATGGGCTGCTGTGCCACACAACCAGTACCATCCTGTTCCCAGTGGAACTGGGAGACCAGTATAATTAAACGATTTAAATACTGGGTCAATATTAGTCATGTTCAATGAGATAGTTTTGTTACAATTTTGATACTCCCCAACAAACTACCATTCCTCGAGCTTACCAGGCAGCGGTCTCCTGAGGTATTGGTTGTTGTGTTTATTTCCAGCTCCCGGCTGCCCATGGCTTGGGTATCTTAGTTTCTAAGAGTAGTACTTTCCCAAAAGGTCCTATTTGTCCAGGAGACATTCAACAGTAATGGGATACCTATTAAAGGCACTCCATGACCAGAATGCCTTGGCATTTGGGTACAAACCCAACAATCGGTCTTGTTTAAGATTTTAATAATGTTTTGAGTCAGCTGAACATACAAATTCCCTTGCCAAGCAGCTATGTTCATCATTTGTAGATTTACCAGGATTACACAAACCTTAATCCACATTCTACCTTCTCAGTTTAAGCTTTAGGGGTCCCTGAACTTCAGAAGTCAAGAGTTTTCATGGTGCCTTTTTTTACCCTAGTGTGGTGTATCCACGCATTCTGCTCTCTGATCTTGATTGCTGTAAAGGAGGTGAGGAGTACGTGCTAGGGTCCTTCCCACTGTGCTTCTAAGGTTTTTTCTGCAAGAGACTTTACAAATACATAATCTCCAGGTTGTATATCATGCATAGGTTCATCTAGACCTCTTCCCTGGGTCCCAATTACATGCTTTCCAATTCTATTGAGCTCCTTGCCCACTGGTACCACGTAGGAAGTCATAATTTCATCCCCAGCTTGCACAGACATCCCTCTCTGTATCCCATAGAGTCATCCCTACAAAATTTCAAAGGGGCTCAGTCCTTCCTTCGCCTTGGTCTTGTTTGTATACACAAAAGGCCTAAAGGGAGAGACTGAGGCCATATCAGGTTTGCTTCTTGTCCCAGTTTCACAATTTGATGTTTAAGTGGTTCATTTTTTCCACTTGGCCACTCGACTGAGGGCAATATGGGATATGAAGCTGCCAATCTGTACCCAAATGGCAGCTAGTTTGTTGTACTACTTTTGAGACAAAATGTGGTCCTCTGTCAGAGGATATGGTTGCTGGAACCCCAAAACGTATTATCTCTTGTACCAGTATTTTAGTTACCTCCCGAGCCTTAGCTGTTCTGGTTGGGAATGCTTCTGGCCAATCTGAAAAGGTGTCAGTTAATACCAGTAAATATCAATACCCCCCTTTTTTTGGAAGCTCTGTAAAATCAATCTGCCATTGTTATCCAGGCCTATTGCCTTTTCCAGTCTGGCCCATTTCTGGCTTGGGGGCAGAGCCTCTGTTCCCCAATGCCTTTTTCTATGTTCCTCCTGTATCAAATGCCACAGTAAACAAGAGGGAATAATTAGTTTTCCCTGTGGGGTATAAGCCCACCCCTCTTCATTATATGACCCTTCTAAATCTGTAATAAGCTGCTGATCTTCCTTAGTATATTCTGGCTTACCTGCTAGAGAGATTTGCCTATCAGGAATTAGAGCCCCTTCTACTTTCACCTTTGTTTTGGCCGCTTGTTTTGCCTCTCTGTCCGCCAGCTCATTCCCTTTTTCCAAATCTGAGCTCACTCTCTGGTGTGCCTTAATATGCATAATTGCCACTTTCTCAGGGAGCTGGACAGCTTCTAGTAGCTTCAGAATTTCTTCTGCATGTTTGATATTTTTTCCCTGGGAGTTCAATAGTCCTCTTTCTTTCCAAATTGCTCCATGTGCGTGCACAACTCCGAAGGCATATTTTGAGTCCGTGTAAATGTTCACAGTTTTGCCCTGGGCCAACTCCAGGGCTCGGGTTAGGGCAATTATTTCTGCCATCTGTGCAGAGGTGTTCATTGGCAAAGGCCCTGATTCTATTACCTCTAGACTGGTGGTAACGGCATATCCCGCATGTTGATTGCCATTCGAGACATAACTGCTCCTGTCTGTGAACCGGTGTTCCCCGTTTTCCATGGGACTGTCCCTCAGGTCTGGGCAGCTTGCGTGTGTTGCTTCGATGGTTTCCGAACAATCATGATGCACCAGTTCTCCTGTGTTCCTGCTGAGAAAAGAAGCTGGGTTGACCAGGCCAACCCTTTGCAGTTATGTCTTTACTGCTTAGAGAGGTAGGCAACTGCCCGTCGATATAGACCCAGATCTTGTGCTAATATTCCCAGGGCAATGCCCTGCTTCTCATGGGAGAAAAGAAATGGTTTACTCACATCTGGGAGTCCTAAGGCCGGGGCCGACATCAAAGCTTTTTTCAGCAGCTCAAAGGCTCGTTCAGTCTCCTTGTTCCACTCAAGGTGCTTCTGCTCAGTGGCTGTCAGCGCATACAGTGGTTTAACAAGCAATCCATAATTATGGATACTCACACTCCTTTAATAATCCTAGCTGCAGAAATTTTTCTGTCACCAGCTGGATTCCTTCTCTATCTTCCTTCTTTAGGGGATATTGTTTAATTCTTACCTGTCATCAGCCTTCCTTAATCTTAACTTCGACAGGTGGAGCACTTTTCACTCTTCCAGGTATGTCAGTAGCCCATACCCCTGGGTACACTTGGTTTAGGATTTCCTCATTTATTTTTCCTTCTGAGTGGAGACTGGTTAAGGTTAGACTCAAAAGATCAGCAATATATTCAGATATTACCTCCAGAGTAATTTCTCCTTTTTCAAACATAATCTTTGCTCCCAATTGTTCCAACAAATCTCTTCCCAAAAGTGCTTTCGGGGAGTTGGGCATATATAAAAATTTGTGGATGCCCCATTGTTTTCCCAATTTGTATTCTAGAGGCTCACAAAAATATGCCTTTTCACTTTGGCCAATTGCTCCTTTTACTGTGACAATAATTTCCCAGGGGCATCAGAGCTTGATTCAAAACTGAGTATGTTGCCCCTGTATCTACTAAAAATTCTACTTCTTGTTTTTCTTCCCCTAGCCTAATTATAACCAGTGGATCCGCTAGGGTAGATTCCCCAGGTTCCCGTCAATCTTCCTTCACATGGGCTATCGTTCTTCCTGTTGGAGCCCTTTGACCTTCTTTCTTGTTCCTTGGGCATTCCTTTTTCCAACAACCAAAATTTTTTTTACACAAAGCACATTGATCCTTGCCCAGTCAGGGCAGGTCTCATCTAGTCCTCCTTCCTCCCTCTTCCTGGATAACGGCTATCAGCTTCTTTTGCCCTTGTCTATGTCCTTCCTCTCTGTTACTGAATACTCTCCATGCTTCACCTAACAATACTTCTAAATTCCTGCTTTCTGTAGGGCGTAATTTCTGAAGTTTGTGCCTTATATCCCCTGTAGATTGACCCAAAAATAGGGAGACTAATTGCTGTATTCCTGCCTCTGACCCAAGATCCAGTGGTGTGCTGCGGCGCATCACGTCCCTCAGTCGATCCAGGAATTTGGATAGGGACTCGCAAGGACTTTGTTTGACTGCATACAAAGCTGACCAATTTATAGTTTGGGGATTGACCTCTCCATTCCCTTTGAAATCCACTCCTGATACTCCTGCAATCTTTCCATATGTACAGATTTATTAACATCCCACTTTGGATCTTGGAGAGGGAAATATTCTTTAACGTCCCCTCCTGTAATCTTATAATGGTCTTCGTCCAGACTCCCTGCCGTTTTTAAAATTAGCTGTTTCTCTGTCTCAGTCATATATTCCAATAATAGCTGTATCCTTCCAATCAGGATTATGTTGTTTTACAATAAATTGGAAATGCTTAGTTACACTTACCTGGTCACTTCTATAATCTTTTGCAACTTTTTTCCATTCCCCTAGGTCAGTAGTAGAAAAGATCTTCCCACCATCCAGCCCCATTGCCTCCCGGAGAGGTGCTTGCAAAACTGTTGGAGCGGATTTCTTCCTAGTACGGGAAGATACGGGGCTGTCCGAGTCAAAGCTCTGTCCGAGTCCGCATCCTGTTCCTGTGGTCGAGGGGGAGGCTTAAACAAATCAGTTAAATCTTGCTCTGGTACCTGAATTTTATCTGCCTTAGTACATCTTTGTCCAATACCCCATGCCGAACAACACCGCCTCAGTTTACCTCTGAGCTCCTTGTTGTTTTCTTGCTCAAGTGCGAGTACCATAGGGTCCTGTGGGGGTACCATTCCACAGTCCCTTTGCCACTCTGGATGGTTTTGGAGGGTGAAAAACGTATCTGCATATGAAACCTCATCCCATTTTCCTTCTCTCCTTAAAAACAGCATTAGTTGTAACAAAGTATTATAATCTGTTGACCTATTGAGTGGCCACTTAGCCTCGCCTTCATACAAGAAACTTCGGAAAGAGGAAAGTCTTCGGAAAGAGGTGCTTTCTAGCCTACCTCAGAAGAATCTGGGCGGCTGGACCAACCTCACGCCACACACACAGTCGCAGCTTTGCTTCGCTTCTCGGGACTCACTCACGCTCTCCCAACACAGGCGTTTACACCATAGAACATCCCGCACACAACATAATTTTTACCACGCAACATAGAAGATCACACACAAATCCTTAACATAAATTTTCCAGACATTCAAATCATACAATTATCACTCCAGTTGACAACCTTCCAGCAGCTGCAAGTATCTTTTTAAAATTGCAAGAGGCCCGCTTACCCTTCTCCTGCGTCTTATATACTGATCATCAGCAGGTCCGTCCCGGCTCCCGACACTGGGATGCAGCGGTTTCCTCGGACTCACTCGATCTACCCCAAGATCGCTAGCGGCCGCTCTATCGGTCAGCGAGTCCCCTTTGGCGCCCCAAACCTTACCAACCAGGGTACCCACCCAACGGGAACTGTGCTGCACGCCAGACGTCTCTGCGCGATTTACCAGCTGTCCCCGCCACGCGTACGACTTACAGGCCCCTCTCTGTAAAACACACTGTTTGGTCCGCGGCTTCAGGAAGTTGTTGTCTGCTCCCGCGGAGAGCGGCTGGCAGTGGAGCCTCCTCCGAGGAAAGTACTCGGGGCGCCCAGGGGCGTCTGCTCCGCAGTCGATCCCGCAGCCAAGCAGAGATCGTCCTGGCTGGCTCGCCAAACCGACATGCAGAAAACAGACTCCACAGTCCCTAAGGCTGTAAAGTGGGTATGTTTATTCAGCACTGGGCAGCACGGGGATAGTCCCACCAAAACCCTGCGCACCCCACAGGGCAGCTCACTTTAAAATGGCTAGCAAATCGTTAAGCAGTGGTTAGCAAAACATTATCAGCTTGATTCCTTGGTACAGCAATCATTAATCAACGCCATACCTACTAAAATTTCTTTAACTCCTTCTCTCACCAGTGCCTGTGCTAGAATTGTGTGCAGCTGTTCCCATGTGATTGTGCTGTTTCCCCTCTTAGTAAGAGGGTGTTGGAAGAGTGGGTAAGAAGTACATTTTGTTAAGTACTGTAATACACTTTATCATTATAAAGTCCTGCCCTTCCTCTCCTCAAGCTTAAACCCTCCCAGGCCCCTAAAACAGCTTTGTGCTGTTACTACAGCATGTGTTACCAGTACTATTCCTCCCTTTTGCTTGGTCTGAAAGAATCAGTCATCATCATGACAGGTTATCATTTGCAGTAACTACAAGAAAAGGCAGGAACGGTTGCATTGCAGTTACAGGGTTTTGTTTGTTAAGGAGTGGTTGCTGAGACACACCTGTGCATATGAATAAAAGTGTCTAATAACCCAATTTATCTTAATGTCTTGAAAGCTTCTAGTTGTACTGTTCCCAGTAACATTCATTTCACGAGGTCTTTGAAAGAATTTCTAGTTAGGAGCATGCATAGCTCGAGGAAAAAGTTCTCCACATTTCTTCTCCTCTGAGTAGAAGCACTGTCTTATTTTGCCCCACTACTGGCTTTCTTGAGGTTTTCAAAGTTTCTTAATCAAAACGGCAGAAATCTTCACAAGCAAGATGAAAGTCAAATAGCATATGTTAAGAGCAAGTACAGTATCCAAAGCTAAATTTCTTATTTTGAAGTGAGCTTCGTTTAGCCTGATGCTCCCACGTATCTTCAACACACAGGTGCTACTTTTGTGTATTGAAACGCCACTGCTGTCTTGTTTTCTAGTTCTCTGAACGAACTAGTTGGAAGTTTACTATGTAGAGGACCTAAACCATCTCTTTTCAGTCCAGCTCCTTAACACGTACCCATCATAAATTCTGTTTTGTCCTCTCACGCTATCGCAAGTTTCCTCAGGCGGCGGGCGCTGCGTTGTGCTGTTGCACCCACTGAAGTAGAACGGCTTAGCACCGCTCCGGCCTGTGAAATGCCTCACTGCTGCGCCCGCCTCCTCCCCACACAGCACACCCCGGCCGTGCTCACCGGACACGGCTGCACCGGCGGCCTTCGCCACGGAGGAGGCGCCGGCTCTCACCCGGTGCGGGCAGCGACCGCCGAGCACAGCCCCACCCCGCCCGCAGCCGGCGCAACGGCAGCATTCAAACATGCCCCACTCCCGACACCCCCCGCGAGGGCGCCCCGCCCTCGCCCCCTTATTGGCTCTGCGCTATGCAGCGGCTACTTCCTATTGGCGTGATTTTCTGTCTGCCTTGTCCCTGCTGCTGATTGGCGCAGCCAGCCCGGGCGGCCTGGCGGGGCAGTTCGTGGGGCGGGGGGCAGGCGGCGTGCGGGCTCTGCGGGGGCCCCGGCTCCTTCCGCAGAGGCGGGAGCGCCGCGGCGGCCGGGCGCTGCTCGGATCTCTCCGTTCCGCCTTGCGGCCATGGCGCTGGTGGTGGCGGTCCTCAGGAGGCTGCTGGAGTACTTCGGCTGGCCGCCCGACCAGGTGAGACCCGGCGGCGGGGGGGCTGGTAGGGACCCGGCCTGTGCGGGGGTGCGGGGCGCCGTGTCCGCAGCCGTTGCGGTTCGGGGGAGGAAGGGCCGGCGCCTGGGAGCCGCCGCACGCTGGCGGTAGGGACGGGCTTTGCCGGTGTGGGAAAGCTCGGTTGGTAAGACGAGGTACGGTGGCCCCATGTGGGATTTCCTGGGGTCACTGTTCCGATAGAGCAGCTCCGGTGGTGGTTCTGGCTGTGAACGGAGCGAAAAAAGCCAGTAACTTTAGCTATTAATGTTTTGCTATTTTAAATGAAAGGCTACATCATGATTCCCGGAGATTCCAGAGACCTGGGGGCGGTCTCGTATGGAAAACTGTAGAGTAACAGTCCAGGGCTGGTGTCGAGCCTGAGTTTGCGGGCAGTGCTTTAGTCACGGGTGTCAGCAGTGAGGCACGGCTGCCGCTTGTAGTTCTGAGGAAACTCTTGGTTTATTTATGTGAAACTACCACAGTATTTCTGGGAGTACTAGTTTGAGCTATCCTGGTTATTTTCCAGTTTCATTGGTGGGAGTTGGTTTTTTTTTTTTTTTGGACAGGACATATTTTTGGAAACTCGCATATTCGGCAGCAGTATCAGTCGTACAATCCGGACATGCCTGCCTTCGGCTATCTCGTCAAGAAGGCATTTCCAGCAGTTATATGCCATCATAAGGAAGTATCAAGTCAAGGTGCGTTAGACTTATTTCACTTCTTTACTAATTTTTTTCCCCCAAGACTTCTATGGTTACTCGGATGTGCACTTTTTCTTTTATCAGTAGCTCAGAACATTACTAGCTACACGATGTAGCTGCTACATTCTTTGTTGGCCTTTGTGTCACTCTAAAATACACTGGGTACAGGCTATATCTATCTTGTCGGTGTTTTGGAAACAGGCTGTTAAAACTAGTGTAGGTCTCTGGACTTTCAGCTTGAGAAGAGCATTGAAAACTTAGGTTAACCTAACTGTGTTATATTAAATTACATATAACATTAAATTATGTAATAACTTTGATTGTAAAAACTGAGGGGTTTGATTTTGCTTCTCAGATTAAAAGGTATTCTGATTTTTAGGTAATATCTGTTTGCAAAAAAAAGGAATATGGACCAACTCGAAGTGTTGTCCGTAGACTTGGGACAATTCTTTCCTTGGAGCCCTACCCAAGACCTTATTTTCAAGTAAGCAATTTGTTGTTATATATACATATATATATGTTTCAGCTATTTAAGTTTTCTAGTTTCTTAATTTAGTGATAGCTGTCCTGTTCTTTTTGGCTTGTCTAACTCCTGTGTTGCATCCCTTATGCTTACTGTTTTCAGTTTGCTTACAGCAGTGTTTAAAAATTCCTCTGGCTGAGTCAGAACTTCTAGGACATGCTGAATCTGTTTTCATACATTTTTTTTTTTCTTGTTTGCTTTTAGCTTGTTCAAGACCCAAGTCCGTTGGGTTATGATGAACAAAGCACAGCTCCAGTTCCTGTAGCTCCATCACTTGCTGATGTCCTGTGGGTGGCAAATGATGAGGGACAAGCATTTACTAGACTTAGGTAGGTAAAAGCAGATGCATAAAAAGGAGTCATATAAGTAGCTTATATCTTTTTTTCTTTGTGTGTGTGGTTTTTTGTTTGTTTGTTTTGTTGTTTGTTGTTTGTTTGTTTGTTTTTTTTTTACCCCCCCCTCCTTCCAGAGTTCCAGCTAAACCAACCCTGGCAACTTTTTTGAGGGGGCAGTTCCTACTTACCTGAAAACTTTTACTATGTAGAATATTCTTATCTGAAAGATTTCTGAAATTGAATCCTCTCTTTTTCTAATAAGACATCAGATGCATTACTAGTATTTTGATTTGTTTTCACTCACAAAGTAATTTGTGAGAGATTTAATTTAATGGAAACTTGCGTATCGTAACGTGCAATAAAATTATTCTTGTATTTATCATTTTAGTTTATAAGTGTTTTAATAAGCATTATAAAGGGGAAAACAAGAAAAATATTTAATTGTCTCCTTTTGACTTTGATTACTACAGTGCTGTGTCTGTAAATGTTGATAGTTGTTCGGATGGAAAGGAGAACATAATTTCTTTATTTGAAAAAAATGCCTTGAATATAGTTTATATAATTCTTACTAGGTTTGACAGAGTGCTAAAGAAAAATATTTTTACAGTAATAAAATATTACAGGTACTGTGAAATGAAAAATTATCTAGGAATATGCAGACACAAATAGTATACAAGTCCTGGGGTTTTTTTTTTGGTTGGGTTTTTTTTTTTTTTTGCTGCACTATAGAAGAAATAGAAAGTTGTCTCACTGTTCGTCTAAAGGATCTGCTCAAAAGCAGAGGATGAGTCAGAGCCAGAACCAAGATTAAAATTTGGACACTTGTATTGTCTTTTACATTGTCTAATACAGATGTGGTAATTCTCCTTTGTATTGTGTTGGTCTGTGATCTGTCTGCTGCTTGCTGGTTACAAAAGTACAAGAAGCTGTTGAAATGACACACTTTTTATTAGAGAAGTTTGCATAAAGTTGTGTTTGATCTTGTGGTTCCTGAGATGTTATTGTTGAATTATGTAAGGTTTTTTTTTGCAGCAGCTGAAAAATACTGGAAGAGTAAGAATATTGTTAAAAGGAACTGTGGCCTGTTTTGTCTTGTGCTGTTCTTTAGCTGATCTGATTCACGGACCACCACCAGTGAAAGTTCATTCTTTTGCTGTTTCCGTTCTTTCTTCCTCCTCCTTCTCTCCTGGCTCTGTGGGATGTTTTTCAAGAACAAGTATTCTAATTGATATATTTTCCTTCTGAGCCAGTATGAAGAGCAAGGTTTTTTGGCAAATCAGAAAGCAATGCTGCAGGTCTGACTTGAAGTAAAGGATGATCAATACAAGGGAAGAGGTCTAGTTTTGTTTCAGTGAAAACTTAGTGCATCTTGAATAAATAAAGTAAATTTAATTCCTTTCTTTGTTTTATAATGAAATTCTGGTAGTTGTGAGTTTACGGTCGTTCTGTATCTTAAGGTTATTTCTGCAGGCACAGACTTGAAACAGTTTTTAAAAATAAAACTTAAGACTTAAAGCAGAATTTTCTAATGCAATCTGTGTTGATATTTCTTACAGAAGGTGAGGTTCTTATTCTGTAAGCATATATTAAATTTCATCGTTATTCTCCAATATATTTTCTGAAATATTGCAGCTGCTTTGCTGCTTGCAGTGTTCATCTTGCAGAGTTTGGTAAATGATGAAAATGTGTGAAGTCTAATTAAGAGGTCATTATTATCCCTGCCTTTCAGTATCTACTGTTTCAGGTAGAGAGGAGGTGTCAGTCTAATAATAATTGAATAATAACAGCTCAGTCCTACATTATGACCTTGTGATGTATAATCTCTCCCTGAGTAAATTATCTGACTATTTTTTATGACTACTTTTCAAGGATTTGCATTGTATTTGCGCAAATAGTTTGCAAACATATCTTGCTGAATGATAACTTGCTTGAACAAACAGTAAGTTTTGAGATTTCTATTGCTGGCTAAGTCTTTTGAAACTGTGTCTTTTATTGCTTTCTAGGACTGAATTACGGAGAAAAGAAAAAAGTACAGCTTATCGTGACCTACATCCATCTGTAGATTCAATACAAAGTGTTCTAAAAAACAGTACACAAAAAGACAGTCTTGTTGATCAAGCAGCACTCCAGAAAATTTCTGTGCTTGAAGATGAGCTAACCTTTCTTCGTGCTCAGATTGCTGCGATTGTTTCAGCACAGACAATGGGAAGCATTCCGCCACGTAAGCCCTTCTGGTTTGAAGCAAACCAGTTTTTCTTTTTTGGTTTTAGAGTTCCTGTTTGCAGCTTGACACATCTGATACTGATAGAGAACATCTGTATCTTTTCTAACTGAAGTTACACCAACAAAATTTATGAAATATAGTATTTTATTTCTCTTTTCAGTATTTGCTGTTACCCCCTTCCTTTTCCGTTACCTGTTTGCCAATTTTTAATGCAGTTGATCCTAAGTGATCTTCATACTCATTTCCCTGTTTGTGAAGGAGCTTAGTAATAGCACTATCCGTAGGCTGCCAGTTACTGCTTAAAAGAGTTACAGACTATTAATTATCACTTTTGGGTTTTGTACTGTTTCTGACAAGTTATCAAAATAATGGATTAAAAAAAGTATTATAAGGAAGTCAGATTCAAGCTTTAACAAAAACAAATTCTGCAGTAGATGTGTCTAACAGCCAGTAGAGTATCAAAAGATTGAAGTTCATGTTGGAGACCAACTATCCTGTGGTATCTTTTTATCTCACTTGCTCTCCCCAACCCCTGCCGCCAAAAAAAAGTTTTGAGGTCTTGATTATCTCACTTGCACTGTGATTGTTGAAACGTTTGAGCTGGTATGAGGGAGTCACATTTGTGTGCATTGTGCCAAGTGAACCTAAACAGTAGTCCAGACATCTCTGTGCTTCATTTAGGTCTTCTGTTGGCTCTTCTTTTTCCTCTTCTCTGTTGCACTCAGTATTGTAGTCTATTTTACATGTTTTGTGGTTATCTTTGCTTTTGCTTCATGTGGGATATTCTAATATTCAGACCATTGAGAATGAATTGTATGTAGCAGCAGGCTGCTTTGCTGTTGAAGTGCTGCTTCGCTGATTTATGTAGTGCTTAGGCTGAAGACACAAATGGAGAAAATTAGGGCAGCACAACACACCTCAGATCCATTATTTCATGTGTTCTGAATCTGTGACTTTTTAAAACAAAAGACTTTTTTTATTTTAATATAATTCATTTGTGGTATGTGTGAAGTGTGTAAGAAAGTGCCTTAGGAGGGCTATTTTATCTCGACTTAAAACTGAGTAATCCTAGAAGTTGCTTAATATTGTTAATTGTGAAGGTATACTGACTAAAAATAAGATCACAATTTTTCTTTTGTAACTGCATACAGAAGCCTTTAAAACATTCAGCACTCCAGATGGAGTTTACCCCGTGCCAGCCATGACTTCTACGCCATTGTCCGTCTCTCACAATCACTTTGTGATTCCCTCGCCTCCTCCGCTTCCTTCTGGCGTGCCATCTGGTGTTGATGCTAGTAATTCGGCAGTTGAACTTATAAAACAACGTCGTGCTGCAAGAAACAGTGGTTCAGCTACAGCTGATAGTGCTGATCACCAGAGGACAAAGAACATTCCTAGTATGATGGATGTTTTGAAAGACCTGAACAAAGTTCAGCTGCGAGCTGTTGAGAGGTAGGTTGAATTCAACGCGTATCCGAGTAATCCCAGCCTATGTAAGCATCGCAGCACTTAAGTGGCACCAGAGAACACCGATGTTTTTATGGCAAGCACAATTTATGTGTTACAAAAATACATTACTGAAGACTGCAATAGCTCTTTGGGTCAGCGTTGCTCTGCTATGCTAGGTGTAATAGAGGTTGTCAGATGTCTTTTCTGAACTTCTTGAGTTGAAAAAGTATGTAAGAACAACTGAGTCTGTAATGAATATTTGGAGCTCTTAATGTGGGAAGAATGTCACTTACCAAAACTTAATGCATTCGTATTTTGGCATTTTCTTAACTGTGAACTTTATCCCTGAAAATAACTAGCTCAAGTCTTGGGTAAATGATCTGTATGCAAGTCTAAAGCATATCTCTACCCTCTTAATAACACTTTCACAGCAAATAGAGCAAATATCAAGTGCACTTAGGTAAACCTGTGTGCTTCTGTATACATGTTTTTTTTCTATATAAGTCCATGTATGGTGAATACAGAAAGTGAAGTGTTCAGGTTGACAGTTTTAACAACCATCATGTTGAGCAGGGGCATCATTAGTAAGAAGCGGCATGTATGCATCCGAAATGCTCTCTGGATTTAGGCATCTACCTGTATTCTGAAGGTAGAACTTCACTGAATAATTAAATTATATTGTTGGAGTGAGTAACGATGATCAAAAATGCTGTAATCTTTCAGGCAGCAGTCTGACAGTAGTTTAATGTGTGCACTGCAAAGGGAAAACCTCTGCTCTCAGAAATCGAGAGCCACAAGATCCCAGTTTCCACCATCTGAGCACCAGTTTACACACTGGGCAGGTGCTCTAACAGCTTGATTTTATAGGAAGGGTGAACTCAATCCTTTCAGGTTTCATGTTAAATGACATCTACTGTACCTGCCAAACTTTTGAGCTCAGTGCTGTTTTGATCTTACATCTCTGTGCTGTTTTTTTTTTTTTTTTAATTGAATTTGATAAGAACAGTTTTTCTAAATTAAATTACAAACTCTACTTTTTAATTTTTGCCGATATAATTTTAATATTTGGTTGCTCAGGTGCTCACTTGGAGGGAAAAACTGTCTTTTGAAGTCTTTGTGCCAGATCTAATGATAATTTTTTTTTTATAATGAAACTTGAGTTCAGTTGTAGTTTATAAATGGGGTTTATGGTCACCTGGCTGCATACTTGGCTGAAACAAAGTGTTTATTTTCTTTAAATATAATTGTTCTGAGGAATTTTAAAGTTTTGGTTTTTTTTTTTCCTTTCTTGTGAGGCCACAGAAAGGCGTACTCTTCCAAACTTAAAATTAATAAAGTTTAAATCAAATTATGTTCACAATGGTTATGAAGTATGTTAGTGAGAGATTCCCATTCTTGCCTTAATATAACTGATCAATGAGACTTGCTATGAAAGCTGCACATTTTGTATTTGCAATACTTTAATTCTTTGTGTTGATTTATTGCTAGTTTTCTTTATGGAAGAGCATCAAGTTGTATTTTCTAGCTAAGAATCTGTCTGACAAGTTGTTGGCATGCTTGTATTAGTCCTGATTGGTGAATTGCTGTAAAGTAACATTAGGAGCATTATTTGTGTAATCAGGATTTACACCATAGGGCATGTACAAAAGTTGTATCTCTAGATTTTTGGATCACTTGGCACAGGATTAAAGGCAGGAGACAATGATGTTTGGTTTGTTGTTTTTGGTTTTTTTTGTTTTTTTTTTTTTGTAGGTCACCTGGAGGCACTCCTCTCTCTAGACCCAAAAAGAGGCAAAGTTCAGATTGGGATCCAGTTGCTCTACTAACTCATGCACTAAAGCAGAAATTTGCACATCAAAATTATGATGATGATTCTTCTATGGACAAAGAAAATCGATCTTTTGATAGCTCCCCATTTTCTAGCCCAGAGATCCCACTGGTATGTTTTTATATAAGAATGTGTTTTTATGTTCTTGAAGTGACTGCTGTTTTCATGGATAATTGCATTTTGGTTTTTACGAGTCTGCAACTTCTCTACGATGTTCTTAAGCCATTGGCCTAGGTAGTTCCTTTTTTTCAAGTATAATTAAGGCAGAGAATCTCTAAGATTAATTGTTTTGGGTGGATTTAGACTGGTAAATACACTTCTAGTTGCACCAAGAGGAAAAACTTAGAAGACAGTAAAAATTCAGCTCATACTTGCTAGAACTATGGACATTTGCTTGACAGTAACTGGCAGGTACCCATGCATAGAAACTGTGTGTCTAGCTAGTAATACTAACTACTTATTGACTAACTAATTTTACAAATAGAGATGCTAGGAAGGTACAGAGAGGTCTGACTAACATGGGTCATGTGTTCAGAAATTAAAGCATTGGCTGTAATATTTTTATTTGAGGTAGCATAATTTCCGCACAATTTGCATCTTTATCCAGAGCAAGATATGATTCTGAGTGCCGTTGCAAAGCCTATGAAAAATAAAGTTCTTGGTATGAACAAGAAAAGTGTGGTAGACAGAGCCATCAGACTAAGGTGATTCTGAGCTCTGATTTCTGTAGAGCAGCCTGTGCAAGCTACTTCAACTTACACAGTCCAGCTTGTTGGTTATTTGTTAGAGGTTTGTTTCCACAGACCTCAGAACTGCTTAGATGAGATGGATAGAAATAGGTGGCAGTAACTTAAGTCTCTCTGCTTAGCAATTCTATCTTTATATCTTAAGAGTGAGATAAAGATTTGGACTGTGGCATTTGTTACCCTGATGGAGGGAAATAACAATGCAAAACATAGGGAAATCCAGACATTCTTTGAAGGCCGCTGCTTATATGCGTGGCTAGCTCCTTGACTGTTTCTATTTTCAACTATCTTTTTGGGTGGGTTTTTTTTGGTTTTGTTTTTGTTTTTGTGGGGTTTTTTTTGGGTTGGGTTTTTTGTTGTTTTTTTAAATTTCATCTGCCACAATGATTTTACAAATGAAATGTAGTGTGTATTTTACAGATTCTAGGTCCTGGAACAGCCTGTTTATGGATTAGCTTTTGTTTCGGGATCTAACAGCTAAGTTAAAGTCCTGAAAGAGAGACTACTTAAGAGCCAGTGTGTTCAGGAGTAGATACAGAAAGATGGGCTTTTTCTGGCTAAAGCAGAATAATGTCATGACCTTGTAATCAAGCCTCTAATTCTTTACCTTTTGAGTGTTTTGAAGAATAAATATACTTAAAGCACAGGCTTACTATTTTATTCTTCCTGTGTTAGGAGAAGTGCAACAACTCTTCCAAATTGTCTTTATTGTAAACATCTTGTTACTCAGTTGTCTTTGGTATAATTTTCTTTGATTCCATCCCTGCTCCCCAGGTTGGACGTTGCAGTCTGAAGCCAAATGCAAAATCTAGCCTCATAAGAACTGATGAAGTTAAACAGGTATCAACATGGAAAGCAAGAGCTCATATTTAACTGATGGAGACTTCTGAGGAAACTTCATAGTGTATACAAGTGGCAGGTCCACTTTAAAACAACTGTAAGGTGCTGTAATGTGTTCTAGAACATGTCTCTCCTATGCTGTTGAAGTCTGGGTTGTAGGGTTTGTAAAATTACCTCGTCCTTCTCCTTTGTTTCCCAGCAGCCAAACTTGTGAACGTGATGCACACAACCCAAAAAAAAGATGTTTATTGCTATAGTGCAGTGTTTTTGAAACCTGGGAAATGCAGGAACTAAGTGTGTGTGAAAGACAAATAATTAATGGTGTGGCAGCTAAGGTGTGCACTCCAGTATGTAAATATTGAGGAAATGTAAACTTTTTGTTGGTGTACACGACATATAACTGACTGTATATAATTAATGGTAGCTAATACAGTTTCATTAGAATAGTATAGTTTCTTCAATTTTCTTTGCAGTTTGCTGATGCAACTCCATGTGAAAATAGTATTCTAACTTATTTTGAGTCAGTAGATAAGCTTTTGTTTTGTGAAAACTTGTTGTGTGTTGTGCTGTAAATAAACTGCAGGATGTCTGCTAAATGTCTATAATACGAGGGAGTTGTGTTCTGAGATAAAAAAGACCTTGTAGAGAGATCTGCTAGCACATAGTCTAAATTCCATGTATAAATAAACATTAACTCTCTCCTTGGCTCCTCCATATGAAGTCCATTTTGTTCACAAAAGTTTCTAAAATAAAATTTTCTTTGTATCATAGATGTATGTGGTAGTGGCATTTTGTGTTGCAGACCAACTTCTTTGTATCTTAAGAACTGACCATATTAGACAACTCAAATTGTATTATCTAAAGTTAATTAAAATAGAGCTGACATTTTCCTGCCAGAGTACTCGATGGAGTCTCTTACTTAGATGTATTATGATCCACTGCTTACAATAGCTGCCATCACGTAATCTTTGGCCTAATAATCCTGATGTATCAAACCAAAATCCTGTTGATTTGACTGTGGACTCTGTCCCTTTTCTATCTTGTGTGTCTTCTGTTTCACTGCTCTCTTACACAGGGTAGACTGGCAGCTGGATTCCCTCTTACTGTTGAGTCTTATTTGCACAGTTGTAAGGAATTACTGTGCAAATCTCATACTTCTGTTTTAATTTTAAAAGTTTGACTTTTGAAATTTTGACTAAAACTGGAGCTTAAATAACTTGCTATTTTATGTGTCTAAAATTGTCTTCTAGATGTTGCTTTCTGAATGTAGTAATTACTGAACTTTGTCACATTCTTCCATTCCTCTCTCGGTGCATAACAGTTTGACCTTCCCTTTGCTTCCACTTTCAAAAGAGACATTTGCTGCATACTCTACCTAAGCTTTACAACTGCTAGGAAATCCATACAGAACAGCGAGCTTGGCCCTCTACTTGGCAGTCTTACCCTCTTCTGTCAAAGCTCCCCATTGTCTTTTGTCTGCTGCTCTGGTCTCTGATAGCTAGGGCAGGAGGGGAGCACCAGTGAAGGAAGCCGGTGCAGTGCCTGCAGGAGAGGATCCGAAGGTGGGTGAGTCCTAGTGAGCGTAAAGCCTGTGAATCAGCTCCCTTGTGCTCAGTGTCCGCAGAGTGATGAGGTGGAGCAAGTTCTCTCCAGTGCCATGTCCGCATTCGTAGATCCAAGGGATGTTGGGGTTTGTGGCCATTCTGTTGTGACTGATAAATTGGAAGGTGGAATGCTTGCTGTGAGAGACCGAATTAATCTGCAACCCTTCTCCCTCTCCTGCTTCCGTTGCTTTATGTGGCCAACTTCCTTCTCTTCAGGAAGAACTATTGTTTTGGACTCCTTTGGTGTGTTTTTTCTATTCTTTCCAGAGTTCATAGTTTAACTACAAATTTGGCCTACAGAAGCATTTTTACAGTCAGAATTTTGAAATTGAAAGTGGCATCTTTTCATTTTGGAAGAGAATTATCTCTGAAATTTCTTAGTTCCTCTTAAACCAAGGTTCCAGTGTCAGACTTCAGAAGCATCTGCAAATTTTAGTGAGCTGTGTGACCCTTCAGGTTGCTGGGTACTCTCTCTGATGTTTGTGTCTGTCTGATGTGAAGTGTGTGGTAATGTAGTTTGTATAGCTGATCTGTTACCTTAGGAAGAAGAATAAGTCAAGGGCCATGCGATTTTTTATTTTTTTTTTTTTTTTTTTTTTTTTTTTTTTTTTTTTTCTTTCCCAACTGTGTACCACCTACACGTGTTATGAGAACAGATTCTTTGTTTTATATAGTTCCTGATGTAAACTAGGTTAGGTATCAAGCCTATAGCTTGAGAAGTCTGTGGGTGGTATCTTTTAACATCTGGCAGTTTTCAATATTAAGAAGTTGCAGAACTTTGAGATGTTTAGTAATGAAAAGGTTAACACCCATCGCAGAGATTTCTCTCCTTTTCAAAATTAATGGAAATGCAGCCTTGCCATCTTATTTTCTTTGACTAGAACATCTGTATCAACAGCTTGGAAGTGACTTGATGTTCTCTCAGTTTATCCATGCCACCAAGAATCCACGCCCTGTTTACCTACAAACAACCTGGATTACGGAAGGTCTCTGAATTGCTCGGTGACAATATAACTACTAGCGCTGCGGTAGAGACTCGGGAACAGGAGCGCTTCAGTCGTCTGCTGGAACAACCTTGTGAAATGTGCTCTATTGTTCTTGTCACTGAAGAAGTCTGGAGAATTTATTCTTCTACCATTGCTGATGCATTTTTGGGCAGCATGTCTTCCTTCAGGAGTTGCTGGGGAGCTCTCTGAAATGAAAGTTGGTTTTGTTCTTCCCCTAGGAAGACTAGGAAACACGTATAGTATATCCAGTTTTTAAATTGATAAAATTGAAACAATGTTTCAAATATTTTGAGTAAATAGTGCTAGAAGGAAAAGTACAATGCAGTTGTTTAAAAGCACTCTTAAGAATTTTTCCCTAGAGGATCCTAAGAGAATGGAGTTCTCAAGCAGTGAGCTTTCCCATTACAAGGAGACTAATAAATACAATTGCCTGAAGCGTCAGAATAGCACTGCTGACAAACTCCCGTAATCTACCAGACGTGTCCAGATACTCGCTACTTGTGAGGGACAATTAATATATAATGTCATCTCTGTGTGGGTACAGAGTTTGGGGGAAAAGGCACAGCAGAGAATGTGCAACGGTATTCATTGCCCTTGGTCTGTTCCTCTTTTCAGGAATCAATTACATTGTTCTTTAGTCCTACCTTAAATAACAAAATTATATATGGGGCTCTCGCAAAAGCCGAATTGACAAAGGGATCCTGCTAAACAAGTTAGCCTTTGAGTTACTGATCAGAAGTCTTGGTGAAAGAAAGTCTTGCAGGCAAGAGACAGTGACAAAAAAAACTTGTAACCCCAAGCAGGTTTTTACATACATGTATTTATTTTATCTTGCTTTATATTCTTTATTTTTCAGTGCTAGTGCCTGCCATCTTACCAACTTCTGCTCGTGTGTCAGCCCACAGGCTATTTTCCCTTTTATCTTGTTTGGGAGAATTCTTGCCAGATACAGAAAATGATTCTTGAAATTTCTTTGAAGTGTAAAGCTAGGGATTAATTACCAAATTCTTTCAAAGTACCTGTAAAGTAAACTTTCATAATTGACTTTGTAGAATCTAAATAGTAGTTAAAAGATTTACAAGGCATTTAATAACTCTTAAGGCACTAACTCCAGCTAAAATACTTGCTTTGTGATTTTGTTTGAAGTTTTAAAATACTGGACTGTCTTCTGTCTCTGGAGATGTTTTGAAAGGACATCCTATCCTTTCTCAGTTTCATTTTATGGCTTATACTTTTGTTTCTTTTTCCTCGCAAAACTTTGAAAATCTTTGTGGCTAAAATCCACACGAGGTGGATATGTGTTTTTTTATTTGGTTGTGTCTCTGAAATACTTGTGTAATTCAGTATAACTTAATAGTGAAGCTATTGTAGTGTTTCTTCAATAAATGTACTAATTTTTTTTTTCCTTTCTTGTCTTACTTCTTGTGTGTAGCATCATATATTTTGTGTAATTCATATATATTGCAGTTCTATTTTATTCAGTTATTTCACCAACCTCTTGTCTCAATGCTTCTTCCTGTGTTGGCATGGTCAGACTCTCTTGGTCACTATCTCCTTTGAGATTTTCTCTTTTCAAGGTGTAAGCATTATTAAGAGAGAATATTAATCCCCAGGGGATAAAAGAAACAGATTAAAAAGAAGAAGAGAGAAGCTATTACAAGAAAGCACATTTGAACCATCCGGTTCATCAGCAAGTGTGGTGGCCTTGATTAACAAATGTAGTTCTGCTTCTGAACAACTGGAGGTGGGTAAATTCCATAGTGGTAGGTATGGGAGCTTCCCTCTGAGAAACTCAATGTTCTTAAATTGTCCAATTTAATTTCAGCGATTTGGATGGGAAGTATGTAGCTTAACTAGAAGGACTAGGATACCAGTTGTAAATCACTGATGCAAAAAAAGAGGGAAGTTTTTCATTATTTTTCATAATACTTTGTTGAAGTACAAAGCTGAAGTTATTATGAACAGTATAGCAAAAAAAAAAAAGGAAAAAAAAGGACAGGCATTGGACAGTAAGTATAGAAGAGATTTTGTAAGAAAAGGAAGAATCTTATAAAGTCATAAAAAATAATGCATGTGTTGTATGAAAGAATAGAGTTACGTAAAAAACAAGACATGGATTGATGCTTGCATCTGTTTGTATAAATAATTCTGCTTTTGTTTCTTGCAGTTTGAGAAATGTGAAAGGCACAATTTGGAAGGGTCTTTGACAAGCTCTTTCCTTTTTCTGTTTGTAAATGTTTCAGTGGTTTATGACAATGCTCATCATGCTCCATAGTTACACCTTGAAGCATTTTGTTTAGGAGCCCAGTGTCCAAGTGCTGTGATAGTTTTAACAATACCTAAAATAATGTTGTGGGTGAAGGCTAAAGAAGACAGCTGTCCTTCAATTTGGGAAATATTTTGTCCATTTCAGTATTATTTGCCCAGATTACTTACAAATTTTTGTGCTTCAGAAATATCGTCTCTCTTTTCAATACCAGTCACTGACAGAAATAATTTCTATTTATCGTCAGTTTTCAATGTACTTTTTGTGTTTCTAATTATTTGACAAAGAAATGTTTTGCCTGTCCAGCTGTGGGCATGTGTTAATAAAATAGCTGTCTTCTATAAGAGAACTGATATTAACCCAAATGTCTGTGTTATTTAATTTATATTAGGACATCGCAGAATTAAGTTACAAATAAATGATCTTGGCCTGTGTTTAACAGAACTAGAAGGAAATGTCTGAAAATCACTTAATTGGGAATGTGAATCCTAATTAATTCAGATGTGTATGGAAGGACCTATAATGGGCATTTGAACTTGCCATGCCAGCAAAAAAAAATTAAGATTCTAAAACCTGTGTTGCTAAAGGCATCTTTTTATTTAAATTCAAATGTAATGTTTTGTACTAGGAAATTGAAATAATAGTTTCATTTGCAGTATCATAATTTTGCATAATTTTGCTATTTAGCTGAGACATTTTTGATTGTGCTAGATGTTAGTATTCTTTACTTAGAGAATTACTTCTAATAACTAACTATTATAATCAAAAGAATGGCCCTTCTTTTGATATCCATTATTTTCCTCAATAATCCTGTCAGCAAGTTCTCTCCTTCTGCAATGGAAATTAGATTTTTGTTGTTGTTGTTGAAAGGAAAACAATGTGATGCTTTTGTTCCAGCTATGTTTCTAGTCCTTGTTACATTTTAATTTCTGCTTACATTTTAATTCAGGCTATTTGCCTGGAAGGATGAAGGAGGCTTTAAAAGCAGGTCATTTAAGCATGTGAGCAGGAGTGTTCAGACTCTCATTTTGATTGTTATTGGGATGGAAGTATTCATACTTTTTGTTTAAGACTAATTTAGGCATTTAATTTCAATGGGTCAGAGAACCAAAAGCAGGAGCCTAAAGTCCTTCTTTAGGTAATGGAGAGGTGGCAGCACAGTGTGCAGGGGTGGAGGTGACATTGGGTGCAGTAAACCCTTAATAAGCAGCAAAAAAAAAAAAAAAGTTTTAGAATAAAGTATATTTGAAAATTTTGAAAATTTATGTAAATAGTTGAGACATTCTGCAGATGGACTGCAGGTATTTAACCACAAGAGAGCAGTGTTACACCAGGTCCGTGGTGCAAGTCTTAAATTTAAAAGTAACTACTTTGTCAGCAATAGGTCTAACAGGAAAATTTTAATCCCTGTATATTTTAATCTTCTTAGTAGTATTCACTAAATTGTAGAGGTACATGCTTCTAACTTACTAGTGTTTTGGTGAACTATATTTGTATTTGGATTAGTAAAAAGTCAACACCAGGCTAGTTCATCCTCTTACTCACAAAATAAATCTGCTACTTCATTTTCTAGGAGAACAGACAGAAGATTTTATGTGGTGAATTAGAGAAGAGCTTCATCTGGCAGGAGTATTTTCCTGAAGAAATATCCTCTTATATCCCATGGAAAACGGCCATTGGAGAAAATTTGTTTGTGGCGCACTACACACATAATGAGCGTTGCCACAGAATTGCAGGGATTTGTGTAAAAAACTTTTAGGTTATACAGGTGAAAATATGCTGCTACTTACCTATTAAAAGTCATAGTGGCCATCTGGCATAAAAATGCACATTTTTCTTTCAGCTGAAAGCTTATACTCTGCTTCTGTAAGCATGCACTCCTTTTGCTCTTCACATGTAAGCAACGACTTTAATGAATTTAGGTGCCTTCACAAAGCTTGAGTATGAGTATGTTTGCAGTGTTGGGCAAAGTTCAGCCTTCAGTAATGCTTCTGCATCACTACTGATTTCATTAGAGTGGCTGGAGTGGAACTTAAGGTGGTATTTTATATAAGGAATATCTTACCTGTCCTATCACCTGGAGCTGTGGAGAACTTCTGCATTTGTTCTTGCCGTCTGTGCTTCCTCTTTAGTACTCTGCTTTTCACTTAATGGGCAAAGTTGAACTAGATTGATTGTTCCTGCTTCTCTGTTTTACTTCTGAGTTCTTATGCTGTAACACAGCAGCTGTGTTTGCTGGGTGGCAGTTACCACTGAGCAACAGCTGCTGGGATGAAGGAGGAGTAGGAAGAAATTCAAAGTAAGCTTAGTTTTACTTTCTTCATATGTTATTGTTGTCTTACATCTGTGTGATGCATGGTCACCTTATAGGATATTTGTCTTGTTTTTTGATAGTGAGTAGGAATGTGTGTTAAAAGTTACGAAATAGCAGTATGGATGAGTGAGGATGCTTGTGTGTGCTGCCAACGGAGTGAGGGTTTGTTTTTTGGTTTTTTTTTTTTTTTGTCTTTGAGAGTGATGGTTGTATGCGTATTCTGTTGTGTGTTACTTATTTTGTCTGGCTGGTGTTTTAGTAATCTTTTTCCATTATGCTTTTTCTAGTTGGTGTATTACTTGACTTACATACTGTGTTTGACTGTCATCTACTGAGGCGGGCTTGATAAGCTAGGCTGTTTTTGTTATGCTCTTTCCTTGCTCGTGAGGAAATGTTTCTGAATAGAGGTCAAGCTCAATGTTCTTGTTTTCAATTTTTTTTTTTTAAGTTAGGAGCTGCCTTACCAGCATGTACAGTGGGAAAGTAATCTGAAAGTCAGTATTTTGCAATAGTAAAAATAGCTAGTTTGAAGTTGTACTTTGCTTTGACTAAGGTGAAACATGGGCTTTATCAACAAACCCTCTTCTTTATCTGCCTTTTTGACCATTCAAATGGTTTCAAACTGTCTGAGTTTGCTTCTTAGGTCTTCTATTCCTCTCATATATAATTCATATACATGCACTGTCTGCATGTATATGAATTATATTAAGGTTTTGCTTGTTATATTTCTGCCATTTTTTTTCTTTCCAAAACTTCTCGTAAATCTTCACCCACTTTATTATT